>JBBYHO010000018.1:10978294-10989177 GCA_038382025.1 Adansonia gregorii | reverse complement strand
AAAAAATATAACTTTCGTTGTTTTAGTAAAAAGAGGTTTTGAGAATAAAAAATTTATATGTTAAATTTTAAATTAATAAAATATTATTTTTTAAAACTAATTATATAAATTAAATTTGTTAAAAGCAGAATGTTTTATTATAACATTCTTTTTTTCCATTGTATTACAGCAAAAAGTAAAAAAAAAAAAAAAAACACTTTAGAATTTCGTGTTGGTCAGAAATCACAATCTCAACGCAGAACATATAAATTCAATGCAAATCAGCTGTCCCTTAAATAATTTATTATTATTACATTCAAAGATTCGCAGCCAAAATAGGGGAAAAAAAAAGGCCTAACCCTTTTAAAAATTAGGAGAAACCTATGGTCTATACTTATCTTGACCCCCAAAAGAAAGGGATCGAAGGGCTGTGGAATTGTAATACATTAATATTTAATAATAAGTGTAGTGTCCAATATTTTGTAAATAGTTAAGTTCAAAATTCTCGCCCTTCTCCCAATTTAAAAAGAAAAATTATAATATTGATCATTCATGGAACTACTTGTAATATCACATTGTTTGTTATCATATAGAGGTGGATAAAAGTAACTATATAGCAAAAAATAAATTAGAGTACACTTAAAAAGTTAACTATACGTATTTATATCCACCTTATGGTTTTATTATTATTTTTAAACCCTGTAATTAATTTAATGGGGGGGGTAAACTCCCTTCAATTCTACCCAAATTAAGAGGAAATTTCAGATCTTTGTTAATGATATTGTATTTTTAGGGTTCATTCGTTTTGTAATTGCTAATTATACCTAGATTGTAAATGTACTTCATTGAACTATAAAGAAAAAACAAGTACTAGAAAATGTGTTCTATTTACTGTTTTTTTTTTTTTTCATTTCTTTTGGGACAATCACGAAGAATTTATTATTATTTTTATTATTATTATCATAAAATTCAGTATGTAATTTTAACGTTTAACGTGTTCTTGAATAATTTCTTTTTTTTTTCAATCATTTTATTAAAAAAAATCATCATTGATATCGATAGTTCTGAAATTACTAAATATTTGGATAATCAATACATTATAGAAAACAGGACTACTTTGGTAACATCACATAAAGGGAGAAATAACCCCATACACCTACCAGTGACAAAATTAATAACACTATAAGCAAGATTTCATCGATGCAACTTAAGTAAAACCCACATTTGCTTCATCTTCTTTTCTTTTTCTTTTTTTGCCCTTTTAGTAATCTGTGGGGTAAAGGGAGTGGTTTTTTTAATATAAATATATATAAAAATGTATTTTCTTTGATAAATTTTTGGCTATTGGTCAGTTATTAATTAAGGCCAAGTTGCAACCAAATTTATGGAAGATAAATTAATAAAGTGAACAAAAGTCCATACAATATCCAACGAATTTACTGTCGTGTTTGTTAACTTTAAAAGAAAAAAAAAAGCATTTGAAAGTGAAAGACCCTTAATTGCAACATGTATAATCGTTCATTCATGACTGAGGCTACCACATAAATCTTAGCCACATATTTATTTTCTTATTTTTTTCCCCTAAAACTAAAAATAACGAATTCGACCCCACCCCTATCAAATATCTATTCCGCTATTTTTAAAAAAATAAATATTTTTTATTAAGAAAACAGAGCACATGAGCATTTAATTAAATAATTGATGCAAATAATAATTTTTTTTTTTTATTTTAGGAAAGAGCAATTCTAACTAACCTTATTATTCAGGGTTCTTTTTTTAAATGAAAATTTTCCAGCAAAGAAAAGATAATGCAAATTAAATTAATTTACTAACGATATTCTATTCATTTAAAACCAGAAAAATATATTTATATAGATGGAGGTTTTTTACTCAAATCACTGGAGCTTTTTCCCCGACTAAGATATTTAAGATAAAAAATTCTTTAGGTTCAAAATAAATTACTTTTCCTTTTATTTCCCAATCTAAGATGGTTTTTAAACGAAGGCGTATGACGACGCGGAGATAGATGACATGCAGTGGAACGAGGAGTAGAAGGCGTGCACGTTATATCCATGCCCATGAGGCGATCTATTTTAGATCACGAAACAAAAGGGACTAAAACTCGGCGAGGAAATCGCTTTTTGCCCAATCTGTTCCCTCTACATTACGACTTCAAGTCATGGTCATATGCAAAGGAACAACTGTTATTAATTGTATAAATAATTATACTTTGGCCAACATATTAATTTCTATATTAATGAGGGGGGTGTCATTTTTTTTAATTTTCTCTTTCTTGGTAATGCAAGTTATATAGAATTATAAAATTGCTTTGAGAGGGTAAAAAAATGTGTACTATTTCAATACGCTAGCTTTGTTACTTTAGTTAACACAACATATGATTGATGATGAGAGGGGACCAAATTCTTGCTTTGCTAAAAATTGGGCGTTTATGTTTGGCCCTTCAATAAATCCTTACGTTGATAAAGCTTCAACTTGCAGGAAAGTGCCCTCAAGTAATACCTCAAATGCCCAATCCTAACCATATCCACATTATCCCTAATATAGTGACCACGGCCCGATTCTTTTGAATTTTTTTGTCTGATTCGAATTATTATTAAAAAAATATTTTATATTTTATAATTAATTTTTTTTAAAAATATTATTTTATTAAATAAACAGTAATTCATATCGAATCTACTTGAATTACTAGGCAAGTCTAGTCTTATCCTATTTCAGTGCCCAATTTTTGAACGAATCTAATTCCTAATAGTTAACATTTTAGTCTTTTCTTTAACATTATCGACAATTGATTATGCTTGATGTTTCCAGGTTGAGGTAGACATCTTCACCATCCATTGCCGATGTGAATCCAAATAATTTTAAGCCGGGTTCATATCAATGTGAAGTATTGAGTAAAACAGCATCCACTACTTGAGGTGGGCAGGGCTCCTTTATTTATTTATTTTTGACAGATTTAATGGAACATAACATAATCTTCTCTCATCTAGAGAAAGTAAGAAAACCCCTTTTTTCTATATCGAAAGTTCATCGGGGATGAAAGAAGAGATTCATGAATAAGAATTTGATCAAACCAAAGATCAGTATGAAGGTCCAATGATACGGGGAACAAGAACTCGAAGAGTCCGGCCGGTGACAAGTATTATCGTACCCAATATGCAAGCCGTTCTGTAAATTTGGCCCCATGCATAACATCAGTGGACCAGGGCCCGCGTATGTACTTTCCCTTTTCTTGAATCTGCCAGTTCCAGGCGACGACACTTAGAAAAAGAAAATAATAATAATAAACGTTTTATCATATCAGGACTGTAGTAACAAGCCTGAAGCTTTGTGCATCTCCTTTCATCTGTCTCCTATTGGCCTAGATTTGAGCGACAATTTTATAGCTTGAAGCTTTTGGATGTTTCTGGTTCAGGACCACTGGCCCTGTCGGCTTTGTTTAAGTTGTCAACTTGCGAGACATTCACCCAGAGAATGTATAAGAAGGAAAAAGGAAAAAGGGATATAAGTTATGGTTTTAAGGGATTTTAAGGGATAGCTTAACCATAGAAACTTAAATTCTAGTGTTTGTCAAGAACAAAAGCAAATAAAATGGAACATTTGACATCAACTAGCAAAATTATGTTCGCAACAAGATCCTTAGCAGACTGCAGGAGTCCATAGCATATGTACAACATATCTACAAAACCAAGGAGCAAATCTAAATGAAGAAAACAAAATGAAAACCTAAATCCGCTGCTATGGCAAGTTCTAAGGAAAATTACGCAGCAAATTATAGACAACCCCACCAACTACCTGGGAAAGCTTGCCCTATTTCCCAACCCCCTAACCACCTTTAAAAAAAGGGGTTAAAAGGAAACAAAGAATAGAGTTCAGAATGCTAACGCATATTAAGCTTGAGAGCTAAAGAATGTATGCAAAGAGAGCTACAAAAGACCAATTGAGGGAAAACTTACATGTAGTAGGATACCAAAAAATCAAAAAAATAAAAATATAACAAAATTTGTCA
Source organism: Adansonia gregorii (assembly GCA_038382025.1). Lineage (NCBI taxonomy): Eukaryota > Viridiplantae > Streptophyta > Magnoliopsida > Malvales > Malvaceae > Adansonia > Adansonia gregorii. The sequence continues at coordinate 10,985,171 of JBBYHO010000018.1, read as the reverse complement.
GTTTTCATGTCTTGCCCTTTCCAGTGGAACCTTCTCTCTGATTCCGGAAGTGACCGAGAAGCTGCTGTGCCTGCAAAAGTAAAAAAAGAAAACATACGTATCATGTACTTTCACCTGCGTATACAGAAATTTTCCTTTAGATTAAATAGTAACCAAACATGTAATTGATAAGAAATCACCAATTTTAAGGTTTAATGAGCTTTACAAGAAAACCTTATAGCCTCTCTGATGTCCCTACTTTGTACAATATGTTTTGGAAACATAATACATTTTTCCAACCCTTCTAATTAGTAAGGATAAGAATAAAAAATGCTAGTCAAATTTATGATAAATAATTGGACGACTGGCAGAACCCCTCAATAGAGTTCATCAGATGACACATAAGCAACATAATCAAAATTCAATTTATTGCGAAATGACAGCAAAATTAAGGAATATAATTACAACTTCGCTTATTACATTGAGATCCCAGACACGGGAGCAGACGATTCATGGACTAAAGCACCATAACAGAAGAAGCGGAAAAACTAAGCTGCATACCTTTTCTTTTGCCCTTGCTGTGCCAGACTGAGACAATGCGACAAGGGGCGGCACAGCACCTTCTTGCAAAACCAGGGTACAGAACTTGGGACTATTAAGGCATAGTTGCAACAATACAGAGGCAGCATTTTCCTTACCCCTATGTGATCCTGATTCAACAACTTCTACTAGTACTGGGATACCACCTTCTCGTACAATTGCCAAACGCCCTTCGCCAATTGTTGACAGGTTTGAGAGAAGAGCAACAGCTTTGTCAACCATCCCACTATCGGGATCCACTAACTCGACAAGGTATTTTACTGCATCTGCTTGAACTATACGAGCCTTATTTTCATGAAAGATTGACAGGTTAAACAAAGCAGTAGCAGCATCTTTCTTTCCTCTCAATGTTCCTGAGCACAGAAGATTGACCAGGGCTTTGACAGCACCAGAACGTCCAATCCTTGCCTTGTACTCTTCCAAGACAGAAAGACTGAACAATGCTGCCGCTGAATTTTCTTTGGCTCCATCATTTCCAGACTTCAGAACATGAATTAATGGCTCTATTGCTCCCGCTTTTGCAATCATGGCCTTATTATCTTCATTAATTGAGAGATTTAAAAGGGCTGTAACAGCATGCTCTTGGGTTAGCTTTACCTCCGAGTATAATAGAGAAAGTAACGGTGCAATAGCACCACAGCGACCTATAATTATACGATTGTCCATGTTGTCCTTCGCAAGAAGGCGCAGTTCTGCAGCAGCTGTAGTTTGGAGTTCATCTGATAGACTTCGAAGGTTGTCTACTAATTTCTTCACATGGGAACTAGTGGTCGAATCATGACACCCTGACCCAGAAAATGCAATGGAGTATGCTCCATTATAATTACGGTTTCCATCTACTTTTGTTCCAGAGACCTGCAACAGCTGTCCTGTTATCCTGGGAGAAAATCCAGATTCTTTTGTTGAAGGAAAAGTTCCAAGGCCCTCAGATGAAATTTCAGCTAACTCATTCATTTCATGTTTCTTCAAACTCCTTGACAACTCTCTTGAAGCAGGAGGTGCATAATCAATACTGCAAATTTCACTCGAGGCTGATTCAGTCCTGTTGTGAATATATGACCAATCAGGGGATTGTTGGTCAGACTTGTCAATCTCCCTGCTTTGGCATCCGTTACATTCTCCACTAACTCTAGAAGAGATGTCAATCTTCTGCTTCTGTAAACCATTTCCAATTTCAAGAGATGACCTTGATGTAGAACTACTATTGCTTACAAAGCAATGGAAACTATCAGCAGGGGTTAAATCTTGAGAAGGTATATGATTTGAAGAAGAGATCGAGACAAGTTTTGCAAGCCCGGTGTTCTTGGAAAGTTGCAAGTTGTTTTCCTCACACCAACTTGCTACCATAGCTTTGACAGTGTAATTTGGAATGAGATTTTTATGTGCGAGTGTTTGACGGGTCTTCGGGCAAATGGTCAGTCCACTATCAAGCCACTTCTGGATGGAAGCCCTGTCATAAGTTTGCCCGGAAGCCACAAAAACAGGATCAAGCATAAGTTGCAACGACAGGGGGCAAAGGAAGTGTGAAGGTATCAAAATGCCCCCCGTGGGTTCAAAGCGCTTAATCTTAAGCATATAATCACGTATATGGGAGATGAGATCCACAATCTGATTTATTTGATCCATTTTCCCTTTTGCATTGTTGACTTGCGCGTCCATTCGTTCCTTTTCTACAGCAAGAGTTTCTTTCAGCAACTCCTGGTTTGATGTTAAGTTTAGTGATTTCATAATTTTTATTAGATGATCACTGCAAGGAATAGCATCATCTTTTTGACTTCTCAAGGCCACTCCTATATTTTCCAATGGTCTCTCCCGCTTCAGACATTTAATCTCCCGCATACAGTGCTGAAACAGTTGAAATCAATTAGTCTTACAACTCAAAGCAAACTCAGCACTGAGAAAGTGATAGCAGTTGCCATATCCAGCTGCCTTCTAACAATTTCTAAAAGGACAACAAAATTTGTAGAAAGATAATGAATAGCATTTTCGTCATCCAAGCATAGAAAGAAAGAGAACCTGTACACTTGTTAAACTTGAAGTGGACGGTGATGACTGCAATGATCTACACAATATCTGACATATCTGGAGTGAAGAGCTTTGCATTTTTGTCAGAAGATTTTCACTCTGGAGAACCTGCATGGTTTTAAAATAATATATAAATATGATAGTACTAGAAGCCTGAAAAATCCTATTTCTTTTACTCAAGAAGGTATGCATAACACATCAACATCAGACATTCAAGCTTCTTTTTTTTTTCTTTTGGACAAGTGGGCACACAAAGAGGGAAAGTCCTCCCTTTCACTCTCACCTTCACAACCTCCAACCAATAATGCAGGCATAATTCAATTTTAGGTCCTTGGTATACCATCAAAGAACTTCAATTAGGATAGCTGGCACCTTCATAATTTGTTTTACTAAATGCTACATTTGATTGCAGGAAAAACATGAGGAAAAAAAGTGCTTTTTCTAGCAATATAATAAACTGGATTATCTTTGCTGTGCTATGACTCAAGTGTTCTTCTAGAAACTATTACATTTTAAAACCTAGTTGGTACCATCCTTATTACTTTTAAATTTGGCAGTGTAACATTTGTAGGAAATATTTTTCTTGCAATCTACAATAAACCAGGTTATATTTGCAGTCATATCATCCAACTTTTCTTCTATAAACTACAATATTGTACAAACTAACTGAAACTTCACAGAATCTAATTCAGAAGGAAAAATTTTAGATACTTATACTCGTTATGATCTGCATTAAAGAGACTGGGCATCCATCCTATAAATGGCTTAGTCAAAACCGATGGCAGGTGGTATCTATCTGGCCCCTCTGTCATATCCCAACAGCATCCAAAATGGAACGAATTAATTTAAACTTTTTTTTTTCAAGCATGAATAACAGAAAAAACATCATGATTAAAAACTAGAAATGCTCATTGAAAACTGATGTTACTAACAGATAGTATTTGAAGCAGTGCCACTAAAATAAGAACCGAAAAACATAGACAAATCATCTGGAAAGGAAATCCTTGTTTCCAGCACTTTTTTTCTTTTAGGAATCATGACACGAAGGGAAAAATGTATTCCATAGAGATTAAAATTAAACTTACCCTGTGGATTTTGCTCATCTTAGGACACCAATTCTCCATGAATTCTCGAGCCTCATTAACAAGCATGTCTAGCTCTTCACACTCTTTGTATAGAATTTCATCTGAAGGTATCTCGCAATCAATAACACCATCAAGCAGTGGTTTTAAAAGTTTTAACACAACAACCACGTTCCTATAATCCTTTTCAACGGGAAAGATTTTTATTGTCTGGCATGAGACCAAATGAATGAATCGAGAGATACTGTTTATGAGACATTTCACGGAGGTTGTGTCCATCTGACCTGTATTTAAGTCAGCATATCAGAGTTTTTTTTTTTTTTTTTAAATACTTAAAATTGGAATCAGTAAAACCATCTGTTCATAAGAGATCAAAGCTAGATAAAGGCATGCACTATTCCTCAAAGTTATTAGTTTGCCAATACCATGGAACTTGATCTTTTTCCCACACAATCTAAGGAAATCCGCTCGAATAAATTTCCATTTAAAATAATCTATATATATATATATATGTCAGATTTTCAAAATTCAATATAAACAAAAGGCTTTTGACTATTGCCTAAGGGAAGAACATACATAAATTATTCTAGAAAATCTGTTATTACAGATTCATAGCATTTTCCATGTTGACTTTTTCCCATAGAATCTAAGATACGTTAGACTAACTTTCCAACAAAAAAAATAATAAATAAAATAAAAGACCAGATCTCCACATATTCAGAAATTAATAATAGCTTGGTAAGTGAAAAAGGGTTGTCTATGAAAAAGAAACACACAAAGCCATTGTGATCTTCAATAGCAAAATAATAAAGAAAGCCACTAAAGTTTTATATGAAAATTTTTTTATTTGGTTGTGAAAAATATAAGCTTGATAAGAGTATAAAGTGTAAAACACAGCTCGATTGTTACTAGCTGAAGAAAGCTTGATCCGAGTTTTTAGTCCAAACACATCGAAAGCTAAGTTTAACAGAGCTACAATAAGATCCAAATTATATTTTCTTCCCCTTAGTTATCAGCAACTAAGAAAAGGGCTTTATGTAAATCTGAACCAATGAAAAAAGTGGGTTTGTTATTCTTATCTTTAATTAAAAACGTAATTCAAATACTACCCCACGGTCTCTACACTTATGAACCAACAAAATCCCATGAAAGCAGGATCATTTCCCAGTGCTTAAATCCAATTCAAAACAACAAAAAACTTTATATAATGAAAAAAAGTAAAAAAAAAAGAAAAAAAGAAAAAAAACCCAAATATTACACAAAAAAGTAAAAATTTTGTTGAGAAATCAACATTTAAAGACAAAGAGAAAGCATCTTTTTAACATTGAAAGCATACCTCTTTCTTGAAGTGTGTTTTACTCTGGTGAAAAAAAGAAAGCACAGATCTTGATGAACATTTGAGTAATGAAAAAAAAAATACCTTCAATGGAAAGTAACCAAATATTAAACCTTTAAGCATTAAACTTAATAACTTCAAGCTCTGAATTTTTTTTTTCCTCTTCAAGAAACTGAAGAAACAAAAGTGGAAAAACAAGGAGGGAAAGCACAGAAAAAAGAAAGGAAAAAAAAAAAGGTAAATAGGGTGGGGCCCTATTTGGTTGAAGATTTGTTGGGTTATGAGGAGAAAATTAATTAAAGAGTGGGGGAAGGCCTGGAATTAATTAAGATTATGATTAGATGAAACAAAGACGAAAGACACACCAAGGGCTCAACCCAGGGCTTGTTTTTTTTTCCTTTCAAATTTAAAAGTTGATTCATTTATCCAAGAAGATTATTACAAAGTAGTAATGTAGTCTTCAGTTTGTAATAACTTTCCAAATGGCGCATTTACCCTTGTTCTCTTCTCGCTTATTGCATTTCATGCCTTGTCTTTTATTTCTTTCTTTTTTTTTAATTTTTTTTGGTTGCAATGTTTATCTTCAATTGATCATCACTCGTAACTAAATCATATTTATATATAAATATAATATAATTTTTTAAATATATAAAAAAATTTTAAAAATAAATATATTCATAAACAAATATATTTACATATTTAAATACAAATTTCATGTCCGAAGTAGAATATCTCTAAAATTTGGATATTCTAGTGCTAAAATAGTTGTCATCTTATGGTAGACACATGGTAGCTGTTGAATTTTTTTTTTGGGTCCTCATGTATCCATCAAAAGGAAGAAACATCCATCTTCTGTCATTTTCAACCCTGATTTTTCAATCAGAACAGCAGATATGGGAGTAGTTGCAAGTCACAAGGAAGAAAATAAAAAATAATAACAAAAAAAAAACATGGTAAAAAAACTCTTGTCGGCTATTCCCCTTTGGTTAAATTTCACAGCTTTTATATGTGATTTTGTCTTCTCCGAACCCATAAACAGAAAAACAAAGGAATTTTGCGTTTTAGTAACTCCGTGTTTTGAATGGTAATTACACTTTTCATCTTTATTTAAACAATAAGGTAAAGTAAAAAAAATTATGTGATTTAGGTATCATTTTATTAATAATTGGCATAATATAATGAAAAAAATCATATGAAATATTTACTTTTTCTATTTTATTTTGTTTTTATGTGATTAAAAACAAACATAAAATAAATATTTTACGTAAATTTTTAAATTAATTGTTAATAAAATGAAAGCATAAAAAATAATTTTTTTCTAAAAATATTACAATGCAATCATATAAAAATAAAAAACTTATCCCATTAAAGTCTACAGTTTAAAAGTTAAAAATATTCCATTTATAAAATTAAAAAAAAAAAAAACTCTATTAAGTTTTGTTTGAAGAGTAAATTATTGACAGATAAAAAGACTAATCTCATAAGATACAATCCATAATTCTAATATCTTGCAACACAAATCCTTATTAGAGGAAATTGAAATAATTGTTGGGCCACGTTAAATCCTTAAAGTCTATGAATCGAATATTATATCCTCTGAATATCTGATCTCATAAGCAATTAAATGATTTGCATAACCATTTATAATCTGTAATTATCATTTGAATATTAAGAGTTTCTTTTTTTTTATTTGATTTTTCTCGTCGTTTATCGATTATAAGTAAAGGAGAAAATCTATATATTAAAAGAATGACTAATAAACAAAAGAAATATTCCATTGAAACAAATAGAGAAAAAAAAGTGTAAAAAGCTTCCATCCCTTTCATTTGCTCTTCTATAATTGAAGATAATGGAA
>JBBYHO010000018.1:10891325-10921773 GCA_038382025.1 Adansonia gregorii | reverse complement strand
CCTTAAAGCTAGCAAAATATCTTGGGGAAAATTAAGTTTTCCAGATTTGGAATCTTGGTTAAACAAGCTCAAATCTTTTGATTTTCCAACAAAAATGGCTTTACACTCATCCCTGAAATGTTTATGCCATGTCTTTGAGTCAAAACATTGAGTGGTATGATTAATCGACTGTTTCATTATCCCAAAAAACTCCAGGGCTATGTAAATGAGTTCGTGATGCTCATGCCACCCTTTTCCTTCAGTCATGGACATTCGAATGTCAATGACTCGAATGTAAACCTATAAACATAAGGAAAACAAGAAATATTCCCTACTTTGCTTGGTCCCCTGCTGGCAGCACTGCTGTTACAAATTGAAAAATCCTTTTAAAATCCCAAACGATTTTAGTGAATTGTATGATATTTTTCTCAAAAAAAGTATCAAAATATCTTTAAAACGAGGTCTTGTCCATTTCTGGATCAGTCTGAACGAGAAAGTTATGATTTTTCAAAGCTAAGCGGTCCAAAACCTCTAGAATCCAGACATTTATCCGGTTTGGGCATTTCAGACCCACCAAATGATTTTTCCAAATTGTTTAAGCATTTTTCCTAAAATGTTCATGAAATTCTCTTTCAGAAAGGTATCACTTGCAATTTTTTGACATCGAATGAGTCTAGGGTGATTTTTCAAATTTTGACACACGTTGTCACTTCTGTGCTCTGCCAGCAGCTCAATCACTTCGAACTTGAAAATTTATTCCCTCGAAAAGTGACTTCTTGGGATATTGGAAATATTTTTAGAATGACCCTCATCGAGTTACCTTTCTAATGTTGTCTTGTCCCCTTTCTAAATCCTCTGAACCAATTTAGAATAAATTCAGGAAGCAAGATAGTGCGATGCTGTCCCCTATTTTTGATTTTGGTCAAAATTGAGTTGTTTTCCCAAATTTTGTTGCGAGACATTCGAATGTCTCCATGTCATCCCGATCAAACTCGAAAGCGTACCTTGACACTCCTACAAGCTCACATCAAGGCACAAACATATTTTACATCTTTATCATCCTCATTCACAATAAATCTTTTTGCCAAAATTTGTCGAATGCTTGCCCACTTTCTAAATCATGAAGTTATGTCACCCACGGGGATACTCCAACCCCGACCTTTTGAGGGGATACTCCAACCCCGCTTCCTGAAATTGTCAAGATTTAAAATCTTGCTCTGTCAAAATTATTTGTCATCCACGGGGGTACTCCAACCTCATCTTTTCAAAGGGGTACTCCAACCCTATTTTTTAATTGTAATTAAATTTTTCTTCCCAGGTTTCCATGAATATGTCAAACAAATCTCGTTTAATCAAGAAATCCAGATGCAGCTCGAAAATGGTCGATTCGGTTATTCCTAGATAATTTATGCCAATAGCGAGATAAATTCCCATAGTGCACCCATTTTCTTTATCATTGCATTAAATGATCCATGTTATGTTATTTCATTTATTATCTAACTAACATGATTTCTTTGTGATGATTATGTGCATTCATGTTTTCAAAATGTTTCCAAATGAAATTAAAGGTAATGTTCCTCATGGGTATCTCTCCAGTGCCCTAAGTGGAACATTCCATTTTCAAAGTAAAATCCAAAGGTTATTTTCATCTAAAATCTCTATGTTCCCTATCTCTCCGGGGCGCATACGAGATTAAGTCTTTTTAATTAAAACCTGGATCATTTCTATAAGATTCATGCATTCGAAGAGGGTTATATAGTGATAGTTAAGATCAAAAGAATCAAAATCGAGATAAGATATAGCTAGTAAGGTACCGATTTCGGGCGTCGCAAAGAGGTTCGTACCTCATCCGCTTAACCAACTCCAGAACCTAAACGGCGAATCTTTGCATTACATAGACCATGGGATTGATGTTTTGAGTTTTGTAACTCAAAACATAGGTTTCAATAGGCATCCGATCATGCCTAGCCCAAAATGATTGGTGGCGACTCCAAGTGTTGGCCATTTTGTAATGGTCATACGAGACCAATAAGATGAGTAATTCGTCTTATGGTCCCCCTCACTGTATAATAAGTCGAGAATCCATACATTCTCGTTCTCATCACATCGCCCAAGAATAGTCTCAGTCAAAAAGACATTTTCCAAGTCAGGAAAATATTTTAAGTCGTACGCACTCTTAGATCCGCAAGGATCCACCTTGGGGTATGTTGCGACAATATCTAATCATACTTATCCATGAGTTAGGAAATAAACCTCGTAGTGTAGTTCAATCTTCCTAAGAAACTTTGTACCTCATTTATGTACAAGGTGGTGGTACATCCTAAATGGCCTTAACCTTTGTAGGATCCACTTTTATTCCATTTTCACTAGCCATAAAGCCTGACAAGTTCCTAGAGGTAACATTAGTGCCAGAACTTAGCAATCATTGAGCTTAAGCAGAAATTTGCTTAATCTTTCAAATAGCTTTCTAAGGTTTCCAACATGCTTACTTTTTTTAGAGGATTTTGTAATCATATCATTAGCATATCTTTTTGCGCATCATGTCATTGTACAGAGTCATTATGGCTTGTTGATTTATTATCTAAGCATTCTTCAAACTTAATGGCATTACATTGCAACAAAATGGACCACACAAGGTCATAAGTATGGTTTTCTTTATATGCTCTAGTGCCATTTTAATCTAGTTATAACCAAAAAAGCCATCCATAAAGGAAAACAAAAAATTCTTTACTATGTTATTGACCCATGTATCTAATAAGGTAGCAAAAAATTATCTTTAGGGCTTGCCTTATTCAAGTCTCGATAATTTATGCACCTGCATATTGCACTTTTTTCAGGATAAGCATAATACTTGCTATCTATTTGGGGTACTTCGCCACTTCTAAGAATTGAACATCCATTTGCTTTTTCACATTTTCTTTTATCTTTAAGAACATTTCTAGCTTCATCCTTTTTAACTTTTGTTTCAAAAGAATACATTTGGGTTTTAATGAAAGCTTATGCACTACTATATTTGTATTCAATCTTAGCATATCCTGGTATGACCAAAGAAATACATCTTTAAACTCTTTCAAGAGAGCAATCAACTCTTCCTGAGTGGATGAAGATATCATAGTCCTAATTTTGACTTCTCTTCTACGCCATAAATTCACTATCTCTAAAGATTCCTTGTAAGGCAAGATTTGTCTCTCTTCTTATTGGATTAGTCTTGCTAAATCCAAGGGTAAGTCATAGTCTACAGAATTTTTATTGGAATACACTTCATCTTCATGAAATGATTTATCAAAATTGATCCCTAGAGTATAACGCTTCTTTTTATATCTTTTATGTCAAGATACCTAACAAAGGTCTAAACATTAAAGATGTATGTGCATATATATCAACACATTGCAATTCAATATATATTATGGTATCAATAATATTGGTTTATTCAAGAAAAGATAATCAATTCAAGAAATAAAGTGTTCACAAGCAAGTAAAAACACATGGATATGAAAATGCGTCATGCTTATTATCTATTTAATAATGACTAACAAATTGAGCCCAATATCAAAAACCTTTAAATGTTGTTGGGCCTCACTATTTGGGGTAGAGCTTTTAATATTTGTCAAAGATAAGGCCTATAATCTATAAAGATCTTGGTATCATTCCAAATCTAGTGATCATAGGTTAAAAGAATACCTATTTCTAAGATCTCCTGCTCTGTCTTTAATAGAGATATTAAAGCTCTTAAAGGCTTCCCTTAATAAAACTAGGACCTCTCCATATGACTTTCTTTTTCTAAGTATAAATAACTCATGGAACTAAAGACATCCTAAAGGAAAACAAAAATCTTTTCATCCATTTTTAGCTTAAGGCCCATCTTTCTAGCCATTGTTTTTACTCTAGCCTTCTCAAGTAATCTCTTTTTTTAGCAGCATTCGATTTATACCTAGCTTAAGTTTTCTAATCTGGCTGACCACCTTAAAAGCTCTAGTCAATCACTGTAAATACTTTCCCAATCTTTTGCCAGCTTGCCCAATAATTATTTTTAATCCTATCTTGGTACTCCCAAACAGACAAGGTTGAATAATCGGTAATCTTTCTCTTACAAATATGGCATTCACAAACTCAAAAGCTAAAAAGAAGGATTAGGAATCTCCTCATCATGATCAATATAAAATGCATTAGTAGACATGATAGCCATGACGTCTATTCACCACCAATGTAACTGCCTTATCATCCATAATAAATTTTATTCTTTTGGTGCAAAGATGAGGAAAGTGCCTTTATGGAATGAATCCAGGGCCTACCAAATAGATAGTTGTAAGAAAATGCAATGTCCATCATCTCAAACTCCACTTCATAAGTACATGGAACAATTCTTAACGGAATTTTAATCATGCCAACCACTTCTAACCTAGTTCCATCAAAGGCACAGACAATAGTATGACTGTTCTTGAATTGAAACCAATATCTTTTGCAGAGTAAGTAATGGTAGCATATTCAATGTAGAATTATTATCAATCAATACCTGCAACAAAGTATACCCCTTACAATTCATAGTGACATGGAGCGCTTTCACACTACCTCTCTCTTAAGGGATTTCATCATCACTAAATAATATGAAGTCATCTACTAGTATGTTGTTTGCTAATCAACCTATTTTATCCGCGAAAATGTTATACACTATATATGCTCGATTAAGGACCTTCAGTAAAAGATTTTACTGTAGTTTTGAGTTCAACAACAAAGATAGCATTGATATTTTAGCTAGTTGCTTATTCATCTGCTCCATAATGCTATACTTACCATGTTTTATAAACTTCAAGAACTCTTCAAATTCTTGTTCATTCATTAGTTCTTACACTTCCCAAAAAATGGTTTCTATTACCATTTTTGGCTCATATCTAATCTTTTTAATAACCACTGATTTTTTTCTTAACGGTATTCCCACTCCTAGTCATATGACTCACTCCCATCATAGTATCAACTTCAGAACATGGTTCTCCTACTATCATAGTCTCAAACTCATATTTTTATGAAATTCCTTTATCATTTTTGTATGGAAAAAGTGTGGTGACCCTAATTACTATCTACAGAGTATGCATCATAATTTCAGCACTAACAGCGGGCTCCTTATAGTAAATAACCATTCGCCTACTAATTTAGCATGGAACCATCACAAATCTCTGACCAACCATATTTACTGATTCAACTACTGGCAATTGTAATTCCTCGTAAAATTTTATCTCTTTATTATCCATCAACTTTTGAATAACATCTTTAAAATCATTGCATTCTTCCAGCTCATCTTCATCCATACCATGGAACTCATAATATTTTCCTAAACTACTTCTTGAGATAAACTTTCTTGGGATCGTGTTAGCTTTTCCCAGAGCTTCTTAAACCACTTTTAGAGGAGTTTTTACCTTGTCTACACTTATCTTTACCTTACATGCCTTTTCCACCATTACTATGTTTGCCTTAGGCTCAGCATGATTAGGCAATGTGTTTTTAGCAACATTATAACCCAGTCTAGTTTCAAACTTCAACTTACTTGCATTAATAAGACCTTGGACCCTTCTCTTGAATGTTGATTTTTATCAAATGCCTTTGTGCATCCCTATGACATTCACATGTAGCATTAGCATCATACCATTTTTGGTAAAGAGATTATAAAAGCATGACATAGATTAGTGCTATGAATTGCCTTAAAGCAACCATGAGTACAGGTCATAATAAAACATTATAATTGGGCTAAACTGTTGTCTATTGTACATAGGCCTATCGAGTCTAGGTTTATTCACAGTGTTTTGGGTATATTAGGTACTTTGCTTACTACTTTTTGGGTGCATGTATGCTGGGTTATATACAAGAATACATATAGACTGGAAAGCAAACATGTAAGAACTTGAACTTCGCTCAAATATTATAGGGTAGTATGGATAATAAGGTACAAGATTTATGGGCACACAGTTGTCAATACTAACAGCATTAGCTTTTTTTTCCTTTTTCCTCACCAAGGTTGGTTTCTTACTTTTCGAAGATTCGCCACTTAACATCTTCCTCTCTTAATGGCGTTTTCAATCATCTCTTCAGATAGCACCATAGTTGTAAAATTTTTAATGGCATTACCAACTAGCCTCTTATAGAATGGAGCTTTTAATGTACTAATGAAAATAATCATAATCTCCTTCTCTGCTAAAAGAGGAATCACTCCTGCAGTTTCTTCCCTCTATCTTTAACCATATTGTCTGAAACTCTCATTAGACATTGTTTTCATGTTTTGCAATGACAACTGGTTAGTGCCCAATCCATGACATTCTTGTATTGTTCCAAGAAAGCCCAAGCCAAATTTGACTATGTCTGAATCTTGGTTTTATCAACCCTAATACCAACAAGTAGCAGCACTAGTTAAACTATCTTGGAATCAATAGATCAATTGCTATTCTTGTACCTTGCCATCTTACGGCAATACATCCCAATATGAGTGGACAAGCATGTACTACCGTTATACATTTCAAACTCTCGTGTCTTAAATTTTAGAGGAATGACTAACGCGAATACCAAGCCTAACTCTTTAGCATCCACTACTCCAAACTTATCTATTCCTTCTATAGCTCTCAATTTTTTTTCTATGACCTGTACTTTTACCTGGTTTTTTTCAGCCTGCTTAGATGCTTTATTCATAAGCTTATCCAACTTAACGAACTTATTAATCTCAGGAACTAACGGGTTGGTGGGAGTTTATCCTAAATTCAACCTTTTATTAGTGATCAGCTGTGGTAGTACATCTTCAAGATGTTTATGGACCTTATGACCAATTCTAACAAAGGGTAAAGTTTAAGACACTTAAACTGGAGGTATCACATCCTTTACTTATGCACAATTCATAGATCGGTAGACTTTCCTTTAGGGTCATCATCTTTGGTCTAAGACCTTAGCCTCCAACTTGCTCATTCCTTTTAATAGCTTATGCCATTAACTCCATGATCTTAGCCAATTGCAACCTAAGTTCCTCTTCACCTTTTAACATCCTTTCCTAAACTTTCTCCATCTTTTTCATCCTAGTTATTAAATCATTCTCCATATTTCATAATCTTGATCAAGTGTTATATCTCCTCCGAATTAGTATCTTCACATTTTTCCTCACATTCACAATTTCTTCCTTAGAAAATTACACTAGATTTTAGAATCCTATATTATGATTATTATGCATGCTATGTCTTGAATTACATCTTTTGACAAACTATTAGAATCAAAGGCATTGGCTAAGGTAGTAGCTCCAATATAATATTGCCATCAATATCTACATTAATTATTGCATCATGAAAACTAAATTTAGAATCCATTCAATAAAAAGACCATTTGAATTATATCCTTTGACAAACTAGTTTTAGCTTTATCCATCCATCGGGACAATGTTCCATTTTTATTTTTTTCCTTGATAGGAACATCAGGTATCAATAGAGACTCAAGTTTTAGCTTGATGTCACTCTAAACCTGTAACTAAACAAAGGCATGATCATTTTTTGGCTCATAAGAGACTAACCAAAAGCTTGACTACCAATTCTGCACTTATTTTGGCTCTTTTTCTCTATAAGTCCACTTTTTTATTCAATTCTAATACCTTAAATTCTCACTCTTTGGATGTTTTACTAACTCTAACACTTTTCAAAGCAAACTTGAGTCATTTATTATCCTAATGTAATTTTTCCAACCCTCATTAGGCATCATCCTTTCTCTTACGGACCTTTTTCAATTGCTGCTCACATATAGTTTAATCATACTTTAACTGCCCATTTTCAGCTTATAACCGAGCAACGTTCGCCAAGAATGCTACCTATTTTGACTCAAATTCTTTTTTCAATAATTAAATCTTGGACAATGGCTCTCATCTTAGAAGAGCCATACCCTCATCTGAAAGCAACATAATGTCATTAACCTGCTTATATCTCCAAACCTTATAAGCAAAAGTCACACCATCTTGATATCGAGCCAACTATATATGATAGGTCTTTTTTCATCTATCAACCATGGCTCGCATTCTCTTTAAATAACCATTTCCTCTATAAGCAAAATCTAACTCACCTAGATCATGAGCTAGAGGAACAAACTATTGGTCCTCGGATTGCCTTTGAACTATCAAAGGAGCATAACCAGTATAAACTGAGATACCTGGCAAAAGCACCTAATGTCCATATTGATATAGCATAACTTAAGAAAACATCTATGATGGTCTCCGTGTAACATCGTCTTTTTTCAAGTTTTGAAATACTGATAGCGATTGATCATTAGTATAATCCCTCGACCAATACTTCCCAAGAAACTCAATAACAGGTGAAAACAACCTAGTACACATTCAAATATCAACTTTTGCATCTCTCTAGAAGTGACTATGGATCCATATCTATAACAATGGCACATAAAAGAGAAACTTGCTCCTAACCTTTCTAGTAAAAGTTTAAAGATTGTATCATTTTAGCTAGAATCATTATAGTTGAGTTGATATTTACCTTAATCGATCAAAGAAATCAACCATTGCTATGTTAATATGCCTAGAGTCATAAGAAATATTACTAGTCCATATATAACCAATGCTAAGATATCCATTTTCTTTTCTAGCTTTAGGTAATCATCTATCAATTCTCGTAACCTTTGCCACGATGCAATCACTTTGACCCTTTCGGATTACATATGCCCTAATCTGAGCCTCAAATTCCTAGTGATACTAGAAAACCATCTCTTAAATGTTGATGTATTAGACTTCCTAATGTATATCAAGAATGGCATGTTCAATACACAACAACGTGATGTACTCCTCAATCATTGAAACCATATCTTCCCTCTTGAAAGCAAAGCACCAATAAGCCAAATTCTAAAATTGCATTATAGCTTGAAGCAAACCCTCATCTATTCTAACCTAAACTAATAGTGCTATATCCCTATACTTTCGAGTGAATAGATTTTTCTTGGTACCATCCTACTAATCCCATATAACCCATAAATCTAATAAGTTATTCTATTGAAACTCAATATTGAGTCAAATAGAAAACGATGAGACATACCCAATTTTCAAAGCATCCCTGTGTTGCTTCTAAATTCCTTCCAACCAATTTTCAATATGGAATACTGTCCTTCTACTGAGACCATACATTCCCTTATATCAAATGACCCTTACAATGAACATTATTTTTTTTATATCGATAGCCTTCAGATGTACTAATGATGATGATGCTAAAATGCGTGCAAAATAAACAAACAAGGTAACCAAAATCACGGATTAATCATATACAAAATAATTTATATAGTCCAAATGGTCTTGAGAATTTTGTTCCTAGACTTTGCAGCCTCTTAGAATCAAAAAGACACATTATTTTGGTATTAATGTACATACATAATATCATGACTCAAATAGACTAGCCTTGTTGATACATAATCTTAATTTAAGGCACTAATTCCTTTCTCAAAATTGAGCTATTATGATGTTTCTAGTGTCAAATTAGCTGTCAATCTGAAGCGTGATGGTATGTTTAAACATTCTCAACATTATAACATTCATGATGGAAAAAAAAAACCTAAAATGGTTGTCCACCTTAGCTTGATTTTATTTTTCAAATGCATTTTAGCCATAACCAGTTAGCCAAATGGCAAGTTCTAATCAAATGTAAATATAAGCTAGTATTAACTAGACAATAAATATCTCGAGCAATGAAGTTCATTGAACACCACTTAAGATTTAAACTAAAAAAATAAAGCTAGAGAAGGTTAGAAGCATTTCTTGATTGTACCTAGACTTTGGGTTCTTCTATACTTTTAGGTATGGTTAACTAAATTTGGCTCCTCAGCTTATTATATGCATGTTTAAAACAACTTCTAATGTACATGGTACCCAAATCATTCCTTCTACCTTGTAAGGAAAGCTAAGGCATCCTGATCCTAGGGCTATCACAGGCTTAGCAAAACAAGTTTGATTTGGGTAAGAACACTGCTCATGTTTATACAGACAAATCATAAAAACAAGAGCAATGAACATCTAGGACTTTGGCAGACTAAACGAATTGTTAATCACGCAATTGATTAATAACCCTATATATCCTAAAATAGGTCTTATATCTCTTTATGCATAGTACTCGATAAAGAGTCTAA
Organism: Adansonia gregorii; assembly: GCA_038382025.1. Taxonomy (NCBI): domain Eukaryota; kingdom Viridiplantae; phylum Streptophyta; class Magnoliopsida; order Malvales; family Malvaceae; genus Adansonia; species Adansonia gregorii. The sequence continues at coordinate 10,911,663 of JBBYHO010000018.1, read as the reverse complement.
TGCATATGCTAGGGCAATGTGTGATGAAAAAAGCTCTAAAAAACCTGGATCTCATTTGATCATCCAAGATATATATAGCAATCATTTTGCTTATTTTTATAAGTAAGCACAACATCAAATTTTTTTATTAAAAAGTTGCAACATGTTTAGTACATATAACAATGAAACAATAATCAATCAATCAAACAAACAATCACTATAATAAATATCAAGGGGATTATAATTGAAAATTGATTAAAATCAAGAAAAATTAAAACTTTGATAATGTGCAACTAGTCTGAAGCCTAACTTTCTAATGTCCTCAGCAGAAATATATCAAGATATGAACCTCAACATATCAAAGAAGACAACACTTTGAATCATCATAGGTCCTAGCTTGTCAAACAAATCACTTGTCTGAGCCTTTTATACACAAAAGTGACAAGGTTAAACAGTCACCATCAATTTGTTTTCGCTAAGAGTGATTTGTCGCCCTTTAAAACCATTCACTAAGAGTCATGAAACTTTAAAGGAATGATTTTACGATCATTGTTTATACAAATTCTAGAAAGTTAAGCTTGGGAGTCGATATAGCACTTGTCAATAGTCATATTTTAGATCATTAAACATAATGTAATGATACCTACTTAATTGTATCAATATAAAGGCATGGGGAACAATAGAAAATGACATTTTGAAGGTTCCAATGGCTATAATCATGATTAAGGCTATAAATAAGCCTTTCCAACACCTTCAACAAGAGGAAGAACCAAGAGATTGTGCTTAGAGTCAAATATTTCATCTTTTCCATCATTTTCACTAAGTAATTCATATTTGTATAGGATTAATTCTTCTTATTTTTGTATTCTTCATTTTATATCTTTAGATACATATTTCCCTTAAGCCAAAATTCTTGTAAACACCTAACCTGTAAAGGTTCTATTTGTTTACACTCAAATCCTTGTAAAAGGAGAATGTTCCTACTTAACCATTGAGAAGTAGATAAGGTTTCTACTTAACCTTCAAAAGTAGTGAGAGAGTATTCTATCTTAGCCAGAAAAGATAGAGGGTAAAGATTTGCATCTTAACCTTGAAAGATAAAGAGTATAAAGATTATACCTTATCCTTAAAAGGTAGACAATTTAAATTAATGAATTATGGAAATTTAAGGTAAGTGAGGCTACTATAGAGGACGTAGGTAATTAATGCCAAACCTCTTTAAATCATTGAGTTTGCTTTTCCTTCTTTTATCTTTAATTATTTATTTTTATTCACTAACTTATACTCTAAAGTATATTGTTTAGATTTTTCATTTTTACTTATCAAAGTTTTAAGAAATCAATTCACCCCATCTTCTTTTCATTCACTGCTAAAAGGTCTAATAATTGGTATCAGAGCTTGTGTCTCATTCTTATAGGCTTAAAATTCTTGAGCAAAGATCTACAAAAGACCAAGAAAATGGCTAGTGTGATATTTTCTATATGGGCTAAGAAAAATATTCAATCATGAGGCCTTATTTCTTCAACTGTGCAGATTATGTGTATTGAAAGACAATGATAAGGCTATTTATCCAAGCAAATGATTGTAAAGTTTGAAAGATAATCATGAAAGGCCCACTGATCCTAACAAAGATAGTAGGTGACCTTGAAGTTCCCAAAGATGGAAAGGAATGAGATAAGAAAGATACTAAGATGGGTCAACTCAATGCCAAGGCCATGCATATACTTTTTTGTGCATTGGCCCTCAATTAGTATAATAGGGTGTCTTTGTGTGATAAAGCCAAAAAAATATGAGATAAGTTGGCTATCATACATGAAGGGACCAATCAAGTCAAGGAGTCTAAGATAAGGTGCTCACTCTTGATTATGGAATGTTCAAGATAAAATCAAAGAAGAGCATCAAAGAGATGTCTGATAGATTCACGAACATTGTAAATGGCTTAAAAGGTCTTGGAAAGGTGTAGCCCAACAAGGAAATGGCCAAGAAAATGTTGAATAACCTTTCTAAGTCATGTGAAGTGAAAGTGACTACAATTGAAGAGTCAAAAGACCTTAATCTCTTTACCTTAGATGAGATTATTGGATCACTCCTCACATATGAAATGAAGATAAATCATGGAAAAGAGCAACCAAGAAAAATTAAAGTTGCATTAAAAGCTTCCATGAGGAAGAGGATAATGATAATGAGGATGGTGAAGATATGGAGATAATCATATTTTCTAAGGAATTCATGAAGATAGAGAAAGGCAAATCATCCCAATCTAAAGAGGTCAAAAAGTTGGTGTGCTATAATTGCAAAGAATTGGGGCATGTCAAATCTGATTGCCCATTATTGAAAAAGAAGAAGAAAAAAACATTTATAGCATCTTGGAGCAGGAGTGACTTTTCCAATGATGATGACTCCAAGGAAGACCAAATTGGCAACATTTTTTTCATGGCTCCTGATAAGCCTAAGGTAACCATAAATTCTCCAAATTTAAATTCTTATACATTTGATGAGTTACAAGATGTTTTCGATGATCTTGTAGTTAAGTTTGAGGAAATGAATTCTAAACATAAGAAAATGATTTCAAACTTAAAATTTGAAAATGATTTACTATTGAAATCAAAACTTGCATTGCAGAATGAAAACAAAGATTTGAAAAATGATTTTAATGACTGCAAGCAAGGAATTAACATTTTAGAGAAAGTCAATTTTGTCTTGAAAAGAAAGATTGAAAGCTTGGAACAACATAAAAAAATCATTTTAGACAAATCTTTTCAAGTTTATATGATTAAGTGCTCACATTACAATTTTCACAGTCATAATTTACATACGTGTCCTATCAAAAACAAAAAACAATTTAAAGTTGGCAAGTATGGATCCCTAAGGGAACAAGAGGCTTTAAGGGTAACATTCATAGACCCAAAGTAATTTGGGTACCAAAAACCAAGTGAAAGTCTCTTGTAGGTGTGTTAGAGCAATAAAGAGCAACGCAATACAAATAGATGCTCAGACACATAAAAAAATGTAATGGGTAACATTTAAGCTTTAAAATTTTGATATGTGTAGTAGTTATTCATGTTGTGAATGTTAATGCTTTATTGAATTTTAAAAAAATATTTTTACTGCAAAATAGGTTTAATAAAAATTCATGTTTGAGATCTGGAGCAACTATGAGCTTAAATGTGCATGCATTTGATGATTAGTGCTTGATGATAAATGTTAAATCAATTTGTGAAATATTGTTATGAAGCATAATTTAAGAATGATTTATATGTAAAAGGTTGATTTTGATAAACTTCATGTCATAAGTCATTAAGAAGCTCTATTGCATGACTAAATTATATGCATATCCTTGGGGGAGCATTTAGAGCTTACTTATAAGATATGATGCCATAAACATGCATGAGCAAGTTCTTAAGTTTTTTAAATGCTTTATATTCAATTATGCTTCATGAGACTTAAGATGTTTGATTATGTTGTAAGTTCATGATTTATGGCTCAAACAAAATTTGTAAACATTGAAAATACCTTTTTAAACTTATGCATATGTGGTTTGAATGAAGGTTTTTTGTTGTATATTGCCTTACTTATGTGACCAAATATACTAATTCATTCAAACTTGATTTTAAAATTATTCTAATCCAACCTTTGATTATATAATATGAGCTTTAAATGTTTAAAATCAAAAGTTTGCTTTAGAATATAAAATCATGGGTTTTGGAATGCCAAATTGCATTTTTTTTTAAGCATTTTTTCAGAAAACTCAAGGCATGTATCAATACGTAGAGCCCTGTATTGATACAATGAACAAAAACCCAGCTTGTATCGATACAATGAACTTTATATCGATACATCACTATGTGCATCAATACAAAAGCTCCCTGTATCGATACAACTAGTGAATATTGGCCAATTTCGTGCTTTTTTGGCTATTAAATGCAAAATTGGTCTCCTTAATAAGTTTTCACTTGAAATCCTTCAATTTTATGATTTCTAAACCTTGATAAACATCATTTCATAACTTATCAGATGCTTAAACCTCATGTTCGAGTCATTGATTAGTGTTTCACAAATCAAATACATTAAGTGCACATATTGCCTCATAATGCTCAAAAATACAAATTTTTCTATACACCATTATGAGTTTTTTGCAATAATTGGTACCATATACTTAATGTTCTTCATTCATCAACATTTGGTATCACTTATTTCGAAATGTCATTTAACACATTGAACATCTTTTATTCCTTACAAAACCTAAACTTATTGAATATTCTTTTACAATTAAAATCTTGGGGCCTCTAATGCTTATCTTTTGCCAAGATTGTTTTTAAGTTTTGCAAGGTTCAGAGAGATAAATCAATCCTTGAAAGATGAACATTTGTATAGTAGAATGAAGGAAATTAAGCATGCAACCTCTTCAAATCAAACTAAAACCATCAAGGAATGCTTAAACACTAGAAATAATGATTCTTTAAGTTACAATGAGCATATCATCAAAGTTTGGTAAGGTTGAGGTAATCATTAAAAAACGCTATTAAATTCTTATCCTTTAGCATTAAGTTTAGTGACATACATGAGTTAATTATATGTAATTGGTATTCTAGTATGCAATATATGCTTAAAATGCTTGCTTTGAATGAATCTTTAAACATGTCTAAGTGCTTAATTCTCATATATAAGCATGTTCTTTGATTGAATGTTTGCTCAAATTATTTAATTAACATATCATGAATGAGCAAATGATCTTTTAACTTATGGAAGTTTGTTACTTTTTTCTTGAATTTTTTTAACCATCCATATGGCATTTATTGTAGTATGCATGTGTACTAAAATTCAAAAATTGGCATCCATTGTGCATCTAGACACCAGTTGATTAATAATTCTTAAAATCTTTCAATAATTGGTATGTTCAATCTTAAATGTGCTTAAATGACTATAAAAGAATAGAAAACTTGGATAAACTACATATTAGGACTTAAATGCATATATTTTCTCCATAATTGGCATATGCTATTAAATATTTGATAATTAATACACCTTCTAGAAATCTTGTTGAAATTAGTCCCTTAGCTTTGAATTAATATACTTTTACCTTTTTGATATTCCAAAAAAAGGGAAGAGTTGTAGGGGTTAATTTGCCTGCTTGTACTCCATTTATATATGTGTATATGCTAGCAAGTAGGAGGATTTCACATGTGCTTACATTATTTATATTATTGAAATCCTCAATATTTTGTGTTGGTACTCTTGAAGCCAAATATAACAAAAAATGCCACCGCCAAGTGTTTCAAAACCTTTTTATAATATCCTAAAAAATCTATGTCATAATGCTTTTATTAAGGGAGAGTTTTATTAAAGAGCTTTAAATAATTAAGGGGGAGCTTTACAAGCAAATTCACCTTAAGTTTTGTCATATCAAATAGAGAAAGATTGTTAGCCATATTAGCTTTGAATTAATCTAAGTTTTAATATAACTAAAGCTTAAGCTTAATTAGCTTGTGTTTAAATATTTTCAAGATTAGTATTTTTCCATGAAATATTTTATAAACACTTTCAAAAATACTAGAATGTGTTTTAACTCCTTCAAGCACTCAAAAATGCGTTTTCAATACATACTTTTATATAAAACACTTTTTAGATAATTTTTACATGTTTTAAAGTAATGAAAAACTTATTAAAATTGATTTTCATATGAATGTATCGATGCAATACTTAGCAGTAGCCAAATAACCTTAAAATGCAGAAATCACTATTTATGTATCGAGATGGATCATTCTATATCGATACAGCACTGTTCAATGGTCAAGTTTTGGACCGTTAAATACAATGTATCAATACCCACTCAATTGTATCGGTACAGAGGTATGGGGAACCATGGGAAATGATATTTTCAAGGCTCCAGTGGCCACATTCCTTCACCAAATATCCCTAACGGCTATAATAATGATCAAGGTTATAAACAACCTCTCCTTCAACAAGAGGAAGAACCAAGAGATTGTGCTTAGAGTCAAATCTTTCATCTTTTCCATCATTTTCACTAAGTAGTTCATTTTTGTATAGGATTAGTTCTTCATATTTTTGTATTCTTCATTTTGTATCTTTAGGTATAGATTTCCCTTGAGCCAAAATTCTAGTAAACACCTAACCTTTAGAGTTCTACTTGTTTACACTCAAATCCTTGTAAAAATGGGAGGTTCTTATTTAGCCATTGAAAAGTAAAGAAAGTTTCTACTTAACCTTCAAAATTAATGAGAGAGGGTTATATCCTAGCCACAAAAGATAAAGGGTAGAGGCTTCTATCTTAACCTTAAAAGACAAGGAGTATAAAGGTTATATCTTGTGCTTGAAATGTACATAATTCAAGTTAGCGAATTGTGAAAATCCAAGGCAAGTGAGGTCACAGTAGAGGACATAAGCAATTAAGGCTGAACCTCTTTAAATCATTGAGTTTGCTTCTTCTTCCCTTGTCTTTAATTGTTAATTTCTACTCGCTAACTTGTACTCTAAAATCTATGGTTTAGATTTCTCAATTTTATTTATCAAAGTTTTAATTTACCAAACTTTCGAGAAATCAATTCACCCCCTCTTGATTTCATACTACTAAAAGGTCTAACATGGATTAAATTGAAGAAATCACAACTTTGAAAATGATATTAAAAAAAATCAACTTTATCTAATTCACGTTAGAAGCTTTCATATGGGTCACTAGGGACTTTTTATAGGACATTCCTAGACTTATTCACACACTAAACATGACTTCCAGAATCAATTTTGAGGAATTTAAATGCCTCAAAATAGTGGACACCAAACCCATAGAGAACTGAAACAGGGGACAGATTTAACCTTTCAAGTTTTCCAAATCTATTTTGGATTATTCTTATCACATAAAATCACTAAATCAAATTCTATGAATGCTAACCCATTATAGTTCAACCTAATAATATCAAAAATGCTAGAAAATCATTTTGGTTGTCATGTAAATTTTTTAATTAGACACTATTGCATCACAGCATTTTTGGCCAACATGACTTTCGGATTTTCTTTACGGTCCATCTAGAATACCCACCATACGAGCTATACATGATTGCAAAGCTTATTCATTCTACTTTTATCTCAAAATATGAGAAATATACATAAAAATTATTTTCCTCATCAAAAACCATTCATATTATTGATCGGGCACTAAAATAAAGCCATGCGAATAGCTTATTTTTTGAAAATTTTTTTGCATTCATCCAAGCACAAAATCAAATGTTTTCAAAAACATATTGCATAGCCCAATCAATATGGATTATGGAAAAAACATAATAAAAAATTCCTAAGTTCTATAAACTATTTGAAATATAACTTTCTTATGAAATTACTATGTTGGACTACAATAGTAACTTTGACATGTGATCACAAAGCATTTTGTCAATTTTGAAAACATGTTTCCAAATGTTCAAACATCCAGCAATGAGACTAAATAGACTTTATGAATGTCCTATATACGAAAACAACAAAGACTTCTAAGTGCAAAGAACTAGAACTATGCTTTCTAACATTGGCAATATGCTTTGGAGTTATACAAATGTCTTCACTTTTATCGTTTTTATTCATTATTATTTATTCTTAACAAGTGTGAGGCACACTAATGCCACACACGTATGTGTTGTAACCATCACCTATAGTAACACTAAATACCATAATTTGACTCATCTAAACATCACCTAATGTATTAAGGATCACCAAGTTTAAACTCAACAAAACATGTTTTTAAGCTTAATAAATTTTTTTTGCTCCCAATCAGCTCTAAGTCAAGCTATTTTATTTAATACCCATAAGTTGCTCATTAAAGAGCGTAAACATAACCAAACCTTGATTCACCTATTAATTAAGTGAACCAAGCTTTGTCCTTAGGGGATTCTTTGAGAAAATAATATTTTTACATATCCTAAATACTCTAACATGCCTTTTTATCAAACATATAAAATACTAACCTATAATTCTAGTAGCTAATCATCACAAAACCAATTGTAAACACAAATTATCCTTAGCTAAACCTATTAGCTAATCATGCTCATCTAATCATTAGTTCTCATTAAATACTCATCGATAAACAATTAAACACAAGAAAATAATCTTGGATTCAATTCAATTATCATGATTAACAATCAAAACATGATTTCAATCATTTACGCTCAACAATTAAACCAACAAGCTTATAAATTCATCCAATTAAACATTAATTCAATTATGATGTTCAATTCAACTTAAATCATCTAGATTTCACTATTGAAGAATCAATTATGTAAAGGCCACTCAAGCACTAAGCATGGCCAAACCCAGTATTTCCTTATTTAACACTTGACATAGGTTCTATTTACTTAGATTTTAGCTCACACTAGCTCAAATTAGCAAGACTATCTAAGATTAAATTAATTAAGCTTAAGATCATCCTAAACTAAGCTAGTCGAACCAAGCACTCTCAATTTTCTCAAGTTTGAACAACTTAATAAGCTAGAGAATCATGATTTCATAATCTATTTAGCTCAATATCATTATAGTCTAGCTTAATTAAAGTTAGATCATCAAAACTCTAAGAAACTACGTTGGTCGAAACCTAGATTTAAGAATTTCCTTTTGTTTAAACCTAGGTTAAACTCTCTAAGCTTATTTTCAAGTTGATTTTCATTAATTAATCACTTAATCAAACTTAAAACAACATCAAACCAAGTGAATTATAGTTTAAATCAAGATCAAAGCATGAGACCATCATGAATCACAATGCCTAAAACTTAAAGAAGACAAAATCATTATGGCGGAATCATATATAAGCAAAGTATGAATCAATCATTAAAGAAGGTAATTAACTTAAAATTAATGAGAAAAGTTAGAGATTATATCTCCTCTAAGCTTGACCTTTTCCTAAAAATAATGAGAGCTTGAGAAAAAATGAATATTCTAGATTTTCTAAAATTTTATAAGTGTTTAAAAGTTATGAAAATATAGATATTAGCCCCTATTTATAAGCCTTAAAGTTGGTGATTTAAGCTCAAATCACTTTAAGGTGATCTTAGCTTAATTACTTACCTCCTAGCAAAATTAAGGGGAACTAACATTAATACCTTTAATGAATGGATGATTAAAATTTAAGCCATTATTCTGTACAATTTTTTTTTATCATTCAATTCACCATGATGTATTAATGCGAGAATCCAATTAAATGTTCCATCTTGTAGTGAAAATGTGTCCTAATGACTTCCTCTAAAAAATCTGATTTTTCTAACTCGGATCTCTAAGTTAAGCCCTTGATAATCCTGACATTCTAAATTCCTAAGGTTTTTTCATTACCCGATCCCAATTACATCTTCTTGACCTAAGTCCATGTTCAATTTCATTTTGATACAATCAATTTCAAAATCCAAGTTGTATAGCTTTTCCAATTTCAAAATGTAACTCTACGCTAAAAGTTGACTTTTTACAATTGACTTTGCATATAGTTGACTTTCGATTTAAACTTCTAAAACAAGTCTCTTTTTCATCTAAATGGCCTCAATAACCACTTTAATCACCTTAAGAGACATATCCTAGACAACTTTTGACATTCCCAGATTTTTAGGAGTTGGGTTTAGATTTTTACAAATCTGGCATCTCCCCTCTAAATTGAACAATTAAGCTTCGATGCCTTATTATGTTAAAGTAAGCTCATGGAAACCAAACAACACCTTCATTTGGACCTTTCTATCATCTATAACTCTTTCGATAACATCCAGACCTAGAAAAATCTATTCAACTTTTAAAGCCAAAAAAAGTCAATTAAGGGCTTAAAAAAGTAAGATGTCTATAATGACTAGTTAAAATTTGTTATGTTACTTGTCATAACATGTTGAAAGGTGAATCTTGGAATATTAGACTTTGGAAAAACCTTGTTTGTTTTAGAGTAAGGCTGGGTCATTAGGATAAAATGCATGTCTAATTGTTCTTATATGGCTATTATGAAATACCGAGAAATTGGAGTCGCCATTAATCTTTTGGGGCTAGGTGTGATCAGACACATATTAAAATTGATCTCTGTAAACTTTGAAATCATTTTAAAAATATTAGTTTTAAATTATGTGCTAAAATTAGAGAACAATAGGGTTAAGCTCGAAAGTCGATTACATGTGGTGAATATTAGTACCTACATGCACCTTAAAATCAATACCTACTGGCCATATATTATCTAAATCTAGGTCTCGTAATTGTGATTATTCAATATTTAGACATAAACCCCTAAAAATATACTTCTGAACCCATTGATTTTGTGAATCATAGGGATTCTTATTTAAAAATGATGAGATTTAAAAGGCATTTTGAATTATGTCAAAGTCTAAGCCATTTATACAATGAAAGATTTGAAAAAAAAATACAATCAAGAATATTGCCTTATTTTAATAACTGCGAATTTAAGTACAAAATCACGCTAACTGGCAAATGAATCACAAAATTTTAATCAAACATATACAAATAATCATATGATCAAGAACTAGCCCAACAAATAAATGAATTAAATAAAAAGGGATATCAAGGTTACGTATCTTAATGTTTTGGGTATTCACAAAAATCACCAATCAAAATTTTAGACAAGCTTAGATCCTATTTTGGTTAAGGCATAAATGTTCATTAGAATTCAAATCAAATGAATAAAAATAAAATAACTTTAACAAGGATTAAAATTACGTAAGCAACAGAATAAATTAAATTAAATAAATTTATATCGATTTCCAAAATGATCGATTGGTGAGTTTTGACCTATCTGAAAATCAAGAACACAAAAAAAATCATACCTCAAACTAAGATTATGAGATCCCCGGTTGTATTTTGAACATACTCATGTTCTTGTACTTCAAACCTGATTATCGCAAACCAAAGCCATCTAATTGTTCAACCTCCATTAGTGGTCTACATGGGTGACTCAAGAAACCATCACAAGGTAGGGATTATGTTCTTCCAAAAGCCATACTAGTGGTTTAGGTTTTAAAAATCTTTCCAAGATCTTATATCTTTGCCGCATTAAAAAAATGAGAGCAAAAAAAAAAAAACAATTTCTCTTTTCAAAGTTTGGCTTGTAGCGAAAATCACAAAAAACATGTTATAAAAAAAGGAACAACTAAAACATATATTAAATAGTTAGGTTTAGGTCAAATAACATTATTGGTATTTTTGTACTTAGACCCTTAGACTTAATTAAACTTTTCAATTAAGTCTCTAAAAGATTAATAACTATATTATTTAATCCAATCCCATTTTAATTCCATATAGTCACCTTTATGTGTGTGACTTATTAAAACCCTTGATAATAAATGCCATTAAACCAATCAAATTGGGACATGGGATATACAATCAATTAACTACATACCAGTTACCAAATTTAGTAATACAATGCTTTCCTTCATGTTAATGGCATGATTGACTACCATGAAATCACTAATGGATAAAACCCCTAAATCTTAAAAGGCCTTATAAAGGAATTGCAAAATGTTACAATTATGAGATCCTTTCGCATCAAAGCCAAGTTATTCAAAATGTTCTTGGTCATTATGTTGTCAAGATAGGGCATTACTAACATTTAAAGACCAATAAATATTATGCCTTCTTACTTATGAAGTAAGCAACTAGTATCTTAGTTTGAAATGAAAGACTTGGGATGGCACGGGGTTGCTTGTTAATCCTAACTTACTCTTATACATATATACATATTATTAAAGGTTTTTGGCTAAGTGTGGCTATTAGAAAACCCAAGGCACAAAAACCCTAAGATCCTTACCAGGGTTAGTGCCTCTTTAAGCTCTTTGTGCCATTTTTAGCATTAGAGATCTAGAATTGTTCTTGATCTGATGAAAGTATAAAAGATAGTTTTCTAGTAAGAGAGAGTAGCTACCACCTATAGAAGGCCAAACACTACCATTGGCACCTCTCTGCAGCATCCTTATAGTGTTATCTCATAATCTTGCGACTATTTTAAATCATTTTGGGTCATACGAAATTGAAAGTGACTGCATTTAACAAATAATAAGCCTTTTAGCTAGCAATGGAGAACCACTAGGCCTAGAGAAAGCTTTAAGTACCATCAATATGGATAACCATTGCTCCTTGTGATCTTAGAGATTCTTTCAGGGAACCTCAACCACCACCCACTAGTAAGTTTTTAGAGTTATTTTACCTCCAAATTATATTATTTGAGAGTCACGTAATCTTTAATTAAATGAATTTTTTTTAATTTTAAGAAAAATTTTAATGGTTTACTATATGTAAGTTTTTCTATAAAGATTCACAATGAAATCTGATTGCTTCTACGTTTACATTTTTTTGCTATTTATTATTCTTAGAAAAAAATTCTAGAAAACACAATGATATAAACTAATTGTGTGTATGTTATTAAAATCATGTTGTTTAAAGTTTTTCAATTTTAATTTAAAATTTAGCTAATGTAAGTTAATGCTAAATGATGTCAGCAATGGTTCAAGGCTATATACTAATAGTAGTGCAATGGAAAAAAGTAGTAACTATCAGCATTATCAAAACTTGTCTCACTTGATTCTGAAACATTCTATCTTTTCTTCTTCTTACCATATAACTATCTTCTTTAACATTTTCTTCTTTATAGAATTTAGATGCTAACATTTTGGTATCAAGGCCAACGGTCTTCACAGTGACAGAAGGCACTATAACCAAAATGCATAAGGAATTGGGCCTCTTAAAAAAGAAATTGATAGGGTTAAATCCAAGTTAGAATCATCAGTTGAGCAAATTCAATTTAAATTAAAAACCAATTTATGAGTAGGAATAAAAAGCATGGGTATTGAGATGCACACCATGTTTGAATAATTTATATAAAAAATGGAAAGGTAATTTAAACTCAAGGGATCTAATAGTTTAATGGCTATCTACATTCTTTGATATAAATCAAAAGACATTGTTGAAAGTCCAAGATAATATTCATACCATAAGCAACAATGCTTTTTCTTCTTAAGTGATAGTTGACACTCTTGATTTCCAAACGAAGTACTCTAAGATTGAATGCCTTCGATTTAATGGAAAAAACTTTAGGTGATTAATACTTAAGATGGAGCAATTCTTTGAGGCTAACCAAACTAAAGAACAAGACAAGATATAGGTTTTTAGGATGCATCTTGAAGGTAAAGGTCTTCAATGGCATCAGAGGTTTATGAAGAATCAAGGTAACCTTTCTACTATCAATTGGGATATGTATCTACTTGAGATCCAAGTTTTCTAAATATGAATTCACAAGCCCAATGTGTGAGTTGGTTAGCTGAAAATAGTTTAACACATTAGAAGAATATTATAAGGAGTTTGAAAGCTTGTTTAGTTTGCTTTCATTGTCAAATCAGCAAGGGCTTAGTATTTCCATTAGCAATCTCAAACCTAAAATTGCTAAACTCATGAGAATTGAAAGGAAATCTGTATTCTAGTTGAAGTTTGACCTTATGCAATAATAGCATTTAAAATTTACAAAATATCATAAATACGCAATGAAAACTATAAACACGAAAATAGTTAGTCTTCCCTTATAGATCTTTAGAAGGGATGCAAAATGTGTAGCATATTAAAAAATCATAAAAAATCATATTTAATAAAATTAAATCATACATCTATAAAGAAATTACCTAACTCTTAAATATTGTAATCTAGAGTAATATCCAATCTAAGGAAACCTAAAGGTGAGTGACTTTGTGCTTGATCATGTCTATAAGGTCATAAGTAGCACATATGTCTGGCCTTCAATAGTAATCCACATAGATGATAATGGAAGCCTTCTTAAGGACCAATGGTTCTTCGATGCTAGCCAGAAGCTCAAGGAGTCCCAACTAAAATATGATCATGGACTGCTTCTTCTTTCACAAGATCCAAAAATTATTTCGGGATTATGAACGTGCCAAAGGTGAGGAACAATGGCATCGTGAGGTGGTATAATGGTGACAGCAATGCTATTTTTCAAACTTAGGGTGGTGGCACTTAGGGGAGTTTTTTAGAGAAAACTATTTTCTCAAAAAACCAATAAGAACCAAAAGTGTTTCAAGTCAAAACAACTTAACCACCCTTCCTCTAATCCTCTTAGCTGAATTATTCAAACAACTCTCTAAGAGGCTTATGATCAAAATTAAACACATTATTTAAGTGAAATTCTTTTACCTTAAGCAAGTTAATTTTGATTCGAACTCCTCTACACTATGAAGTTGTAAAAGAATAGATCAGATGCATAATGAAATTTTAAGACTTTTAATCCGATCATAGACTAAATCATGTTGTTATATACAATAAAACCACCATAATTAATTACCTAAGTTGTAGATCTAAAGATGCCATCCAAGAATTCCAAGTTTCATGTGAAAGCTTCAAACAATTAGCCTTTTCCATTATTTTCTAATTCCCAGATGGTCGAGTGTGTGGGCACTTTTTGCCTCGATCAACTCCAAATTTGTACGACTTAATTTCCTTTGTGACTGCCTTATGCCATCAAAATCATGGGATGTTATAATTAGAAGCCTCTAAGTGTAGCACCAAAGTCTAAAGAAAAACCTCAGGCATAAGCCTTTTATTTTATCAGTTAACAAGATAGCCCTAATTTTTTAATTTATTTAATTAAAATAATTATTTTACTTGCTCCTTAAAAACCCTAGTTGTTCGTCACCCTAATATAGGAATACATTATTTTAGGCCCATTTATTTTAAGGAGCTTAGCCTATTTAATTTGAATATTAATTATTTTTTACTAAATTATTAATTTTATTTAGCCTAATAATTTTTCAAAACTCTAATTCTAATTCAAAAAAAATCAGTGCAATTTTATTTGAATAGAATAATTATGTACTAATTATCAAAATAAAAATAACTGTAGTAAAGTAATTAATTTAATCATAAATTTAAAATAAATAAATAAATTTTCTTAATTTATTTAGAAAATTATTCATATTTGATTTATAAATAAATATTTAAACGAGACTTAATAGATACTAAATTAATTATAAAAATTAATTAATTTCTCATATCTATTTAATTTAAATTAATTCCCATATTTATCAAAAGATAAATATAATTAATTAAATTACTTATCCTTTTCTAAATAATTATTCAATCAAATTAAATATATATCATAAATAAATAGCACTAAAAATCATTTTTATTTATTTATTTACTGAAGAAAACACCTACAACGATAAAGTAAGAGAATTTGGCATACCACTTCACCATATTAAAAATCATTGAACTTCGATATTTTTAATCGATAACCATTCGTTAAGGAATTATATTGAGCTAGTTGAGGGACCAATTGGACATATATAATTAGGCTCTAATAATCTATGTATCAATTATTCTACACTAAATACTTAATCAAATAATTATTAATCTTAGAGCCGTACCATTAATGACCTGAGGTTGTAGTCCCAATTATATACCATATTACGTAAGCTTTATAAATAGCCTTTTAGTCTAATGACCTTGTCATTTGTGTAATACTCTTATATGATATTCGTTACCAATTTAAGCTTAAAGGTTTATTTTACCTACTTGTTCACCTTATTTTAAAGTTTCATTATACTCTATTCACGAAAATGATTGTTCACTACATATGAACAATTTATTATTTGACATACAAATGGCAAGGCCTCATCCATTTTGATTGTCCCCTATAAGCCTTTTAAAAGGATAACCTTAACTCTTTATGGGAGCTATAATTCTATATCTATAAGTAAAGCTCTCATCGAATATAAATCATATAATCAACATAATGGTTAGTAGCTTACTACTTTAAGACACTTTAGCCTTTGGAACATTAAAGCATACAAGTTATACACATGAAGTCAATTACTTACTTAGGATTAAGCTAATTACACAATGAATGTCAAAAGTGAATTAATCTAAGTACTTATTAATAGATTAATTGCACTTTAGTCTAATTCAATATATCACCACTTCTAGGCAATATATCTATGTCTCTACCCGAGTAAAACCGTTCCAGATAGCCAAGACATACCATCTTCCCAATTGGATTTAGATGATATAATAGTCTTAACATGAGTTAGTTGCTTACATTAACCTTTTAGATTATGGACTATCAATTAAGACTACTTACCTTAGAATGTTGTCTTCCCACATATAAAGTCTATTATGTGCAACATTCTAATGGTATAAATGTAAATAGTCTATGAGCCATATTTGCTAACATTTACTTTATCATGTAACTCTAAATAAAGATGATATAGCAATGATATAATGAAACCTCGAATATATACTAGCTCAAAATAATAAAATACATCTAAAATGTCTTTCATCTTTAGGGCATTCCTAACATATGGTCACTGAACCTAGCACATAACATGAGCTCTAGAGAATCTGGTCAAGTCACCATGAATCTAGACACAACACTAGCTTGGCGCACCATAGAACATTTAGCTAAAATAGGCTTCTATAGAGTTTGATCTAAATTAAACTCTTTTATTTGTCATATAAATAAATTAATTTATCTCATAGAATTATCACATGATTAAATACAAGATAAATAGATAAAAAAACACTAAATCAAACAATCATTTTTATGAATTTTATCTAAATAAAATTCATAAATTAAATTAAAAATTTTAATTTAATAATAATCTTATTAATATTAATTATCTAAGTAATTAATATTTTGATAAGATTATTAAGGAATTTTGACTAAGATAACTTCCACCATGTAATGTTTTAATTCAGACATTATCCATCTAAACATAGCATGTCTTAATTTAGACATTATCCAGATAAGACAATTTTATCCACCATGTATTAAAAAGACAACAAAATTTTAGATTTCATAAAATCTAAATTTTTGTATTAAATTAACTTTTAATTGAACTTTTTAATTAAGTCCTTTGTTTAATCATCTTTTATCTAATTAAGTTAATCTTAATTAAATCCTAATTTTAATCCAACAATATCATCCTATTGTGTATGATCCATTATGGTCCTAAAATGTTGGCAATGAACATAATTAATCTTATTAATCATGTTCATGGATTAAGAGTAAGATGTAGCAACGCACCATGACCAACCCAAATGTTGAAAACTCGATGTGACCTTATCGAAACCTTTCAATAACTAGCCTATCAGTGTAATACAATCCTTTCACCATATATCCTAAAATAAGCATAAACATGACACAGTGTCCAATCATGTTTCATTCTATGTTTGATCTTGTAACTCAAGGTTAATGATTATGAATCTATAAGGAATGATACCTTGCAATTCACTATGCTCTAACCAGAGACTTTATTTTGATTAACCATAATCAAGATCATTCGAGATATGTCTCCAGTGTCACTCATAATGGTGAATCCTCTCTAGATTACTTATCTATCTACCATATAGATCATGCCATACCTGATGTACCCTACCTTATGTATCCATCTATTGCCGACCCATTTCAAGCAAATCTTAGTATAACACTGCTTATACGAAATGACCTGGTATCATAAGTTTAAGGACTAGTTACACAATTGGCATATAAGAACACATTCGATAGATACTTGAATAACTAACACCAAGTGGAGTTCTCATTGGGTCATGTTTAATAAACTTGTTCCACAAAACAAGCACCCATATGCTATCCCTAAGTATCCTATATACTTTAACTCATAAGACTAGTTGCACGTATGCTATGCATAGAGGCTTAAAATGTTCTAGTCTTTATGAATTGTCAATGAACATTCTTGATAATATGATGACCAGGAACTATATTAAAAATACAGAATTGATGTATAAAGATCTCATTATTCTAACTCTTTAGATTTCCTTTGAAAAGCCACTGCGTTTTATGGGCTTCATCCAATTAGTGTTTACATAATAGTCAATCATGCCACTAACATGAAGGAAAACATTTGTCACTATATAATAGTAACATGTATATAGTTAATTTACTATGTATCCCATGTCCCGATCCTGTTGGTTCACGAGCATACACCAACATTTCTTGTACTTGAAATGATTGTTTGTTCTTAGTGCCAACAAATTAGAGAATATTTTAATTCATAGTTGATAAATTCTATTATCAAGTCATTAAACTGTTTGAATCACAATGAGATCTTGATTCCAATCATATGGCTTAATTATCTTACAACTATTTGAATCAATTTAATTAGCTTGATAGCTATTGATCCAAAACTAATCACTTTCATAAGCCTTAATGAAATGATTTGTTTGATGTCTCTTAGATATAGTTATGCAATCTCTTTGGTTGAAACTCTTTCTAATATTACATCCAAGTACTTATAACTTTGTTTATCACCTTTTCATCAACATTAACTATTAATTATTCATGCACACTCCTGCTAAATCTCATATGAGATTTTTTTTAGGAAATTTAATTCTTAGTTATATTGAATTTTTAGCTTATTTGGCTTCATTTAATTGATAGGTGTAAAATAGGTGTAGATTTATTCAAATAAGGAAATTAAAATGAGCATGGCATCCATATGTTAGCAATAACAAAACATGTGCTCTTAACACTTATCCTAAATAGATTTCCTAATTATCGCCCAAAATGCTCAAAATATATCCTAAAATTTTCTTATAAACTTTCACAAAATGTTTTGGCAAGCTTGATCTACATCATCTAGTCTGCCACCATTTCCATCTCTATTTTTTTCTCCTTCTCTTTATCATTGGTTCCTACAATATGTCAAACATATTAGTACCAATAACCAGGTATCTTGTACCCAAAAAAGTGAATAAATTTACAAATTTATACCTAAAGTGAAAACTCCCTTTAACTTTTTACCCTTGATAAATTCAATGTAGTCTTTGAAGTTTTTCTTCCAATAACCAAGCTTATCATAATGATGACAAGTTCCCTTATTTTTTCTTTCTTTAATCTTGACCCTATTATTAAGCTTCAAACTCTTTGAGCTATGAGCCACATCCCATTTTAATGTCTTCTTCTTCTTTATTTTCTTAGAAGTAGAAGTAACCAAATGGATAGCCTTCTCATGGGTAAAAGATTTCTTTGCCATTGTCAACATGTTCAATAATCCCAGTAAAGATGTCTCTAAATGAATCATGTTGAAATTTAACATAAACTGTGAAAAGCTTGACAGCAGAGAAGAGATAACTAAATAAATGGCCAACTTACCATCCATAAACCAATCTAACTATTCTAATCGTGTGATCCATCAATCATCTTCGATACATAAGTCCTTATAGGAGTACCTTCTGACATCTTTATTTGGAATAATTCCTTGAAGATGTCAAATCTCTCTACCTACCTTTTCTTATCGAACGATTCTCTAATGTTCAGGATGATGTTTGGAATATCCATGCCCTCATGTTACTTTTGAAGATCGGGTGATATGCTAGCCATCATCACACATGTGGCTTGCATTATGCCTTCCTTATGCCTTCTATAGGCATCTTTATCTTCTTAAAAAATGTCAACTGTGAGCTTAGTGGGTATAGGTTTATCAAAGATATATGTTTTGTTTTCTTGTATTAAAATAATTTTAACATTGTAGAGCCAGTCAATAAAATCTAGCCCACTCAACTGGTTAGCATCCAATATGCTATGAAGTGAAAATTTTGAAGTCATACTTTTTGTTTGTATCCTATATAAATTTGGAGCATATTTAATTGTTAATAACATATATAGTGTAATAATGTAGTCAAGTTTTAATACTAGAATGATTATTCTCATTAATTTTACAAAACTATAGCCCTTAAACATAATACGAGAAGTTTAGCATTTTAAATTTTTTTAATGAGCTAGGTACCTCTTTCATTCTTACATATTCTTGGGTTTACCTAACAAGCTATGTAAAAACTAGTTGAGTAGGTAACTTAGTTTACTATTGGATCTCTATGCAACTCTTAGATCAGTTAAGTGGTAACTTTTAGCCTAAATGCATTATATGCATTTCTCCTAACCATTACCTCCAAAGCCGTGTGGTCAACTTGTATGCATCCGCACAACATAGCCTTAGTTGAGTAAGAGCCATTAATTATAACTCAAGTAACTTGAGTGGAAGAAACCTTTGGTTGGCCCAATAAATCCCCATGGCCAAAACTTAGTTTTCTTTTTATAATTAATGGAAGGCGTCTAATCATGCTTAGTTATGGACTCAATATTTTACAAGGGATTTTTTTATTAATATAATTAATTAGGTCTTATTGATTTGATTTGGATTGCATTATTTATTCGCATTTATTTTAGGAACATACATATCATATATATATATATATATATATATATATCAACTTAAAATAAATTTAATCATCCAATCCCGCATAGATGATTATGGACTTTTGTCTATTCTAGTTTCCATAAACCATTTGGAAACTAGTTGGTCAAAACCCTAGGATA
>JBBYHO010000018.1:10872047-10891225 GCA_038382025.1 Adansonia gregorii | reverse complement strand
CATAGATGATTATGGACTTTTGTCTATTCTAGTTTCCATAAACCATTTGGAAACTAGTTGGTCAAAACCCTAGGATATCTTACCAAGTCTTCACAAGTCTCGATAGTATTCCCTTAGATAATTCTTCATGGTGCCATTTTTTATTTACATTTGGGGAAAATAAGATTCCCTTAACTAACCTATCTTAAGGCTTATAACTATATAACTTTTACATAGGTTTGGAAGAAACCTCAAGTTACAAGCAAAGGGAGTTAGGTGAAGAGAGACTTTTACAACTCCAGGATTGTAGACCTTATTTAAAAATAAATACCATAAAAAAAGAATTAACCATACATTCCCTTAGTCATACTAAGGTCTAAGTCCATAACCTTCCATCATGCTTTAACAATTTATAACATAATATTGTACAACTAATGTCACATGGTAATCATATGCATTCAACATATAGATGTATATAAGCAAGTTTATTACATTTAACAAAGCATCTATAAGAATCAACAAAAAGATTAAACACATTTAACCTAATTCCTAACTTTTGGGAAACTTGTCTTAAAACAAACACTTATTTAACTTTTAAGTGATTTGTCTTGACATGGACAAATACTCCATTGCATGCTTTAATGTTTGCCAAATTGACATTTTTAAGAATTAAAATCATCATAATTTATTTTAATAAAAAATTTGTAAAAATCCATTTCCTAGTTTTAATCTTTCACTAAAATGGTTATTTCGGGAAATTACATTGTCCTAAAACCTTCTAATTTTTGTTAAGCCACTCCTAAATATTAGAAAACTCATATATTAGATAATGGTTATCTAATCTAATCAGAATTAACCCCTAAATTTTAGGAATCAAATTCTAAATTTTTAAGGTATTTAACTCCCACTAGAAAACTAGTTCCAACAAAAGTCGAACTTTAACAGTTAATGTCCTCGATATAGGCAATCGTCTTAGCCATGCGAAGAGTCTTTGATTACCACATTTTGAAAATGATCAAGAACTGTATTTAAGCATTGAAAACTTGCATTAGGTGGTGCCAAAAGACTGATCCATAGCAGCAACCCAAGTGGCAACAAATTGCCATTCATAGGCATAATTTTACAGAGAAACGAGTGTGGCAACGTTTGCCATAAATTCCAAAAATTAAATCAGTCCGACAATGAATCTCATTCAGATTACTTGCTGTCCTAAGATGCAGCAAATCCATGGAATGTTTCCATAAGGATTTCAAGCTATATCAGGCAATAAACCCTCTAAAGTTGCCAAAAAATTCTAACCTTGAGATCTCTACACTTTTAGACCAAATTTAGCTTTCTTTTAAGTCAAAATAAACAATAATTTAAAATTAATTTCATACATAATATATTTAGAAATCAAAATATAAAAAGTATAAAAAATTAATTTTTGAAGCAAAAAAATTGAGGAAAAATCAACCTAGTGAATGCCTATTAGCTGGGATAAACAATAATGGTTTTCAATGTTTTGATGTGCATTTAATCCTAATCGATTAAAACAAGTTTTGTTGATCTAAACAATTTGATAATGATTAAATACACATTTAGCACTCTGTCCACCAAAATTAAGAAAAAAATTTATAAAAATTATTTTGCAAAGATTACATTGCTAAGACCTAGAGATCATGCAGACAATATCACAATGTCAATTACCATGAATTAGGCTACATGTACCTACACGTAATCCACAGCCTATAGGCTTTGAATCCACTTGAAAAGGAATTTGTATTCTTGATGAAGTCTAGTCTCATGCAATAATGGCATTTAAAATTTAGAAAATATCATAAATATGTAGTAGAAACAATAAATATGGAAATAGTTGGACTTCCTTTGCGGATCTTTATGAGGGATGTAAACATGTAGTATATTAAAAAAAATCAGATTTAATAAAATTAAATCATACATCTAAAAAGAAATTACCTAACTCTCAGATATTGTAATTTGGAGTAATATCTAATCCATAAGACTTAGTGTCTGATCGGATCTACAAGATCACGAACATCACACTTGTCTTGCCTCCAACAATAATCTATATAGATGATAATAGGAGCTTTCTCAAGATTAGTGGTTCTCCAATGAGGTGGTATAACCGTGACAGCAATGGTGTTTTTCAACCTGAGGGTGGTGACACTTGGGAGAATTTTTAAGAGAAAGATATTTTCTTAAAAGCCAACAACAACCAAAAGTGTTTTAGGTCAAAACTAACTTAGCCATCCCTTCTCTAATCCTTTTAGCCAAATTGTTCAAACAACTCTCTAGGAGACTTGTGATCAAAATTAAATACTTTAATCAAGTTAAACTCTTTTACCCTAAGCAAGTTAATTTTAATTCCACCTCCTCTACACTATGGTGGCTAAACCTAGCTAGTAAAATGGGCCCAAGAGAATTAGGTCAAGTCACCATGAGTCTAGGCAAAATTCTATTTCCTATTTTTTTAATTAATATATATTTGGTTAAATTTTCATTTCTTCTTTCATTATTTACGTGTTCATATACTTTATTTATTTATGAATTTCATTTATGTGATTCATTTATCCATATTTCTTATGAAGTTTTTTTTTAGATATATTTCATGAGTTGTTATTTATTTTTTTATTCTTTTTTATATTAACTCATTGTTTAATATATTTTTCTTTTATCTATTATGTTTTCATAGTTATTAATAATTAAAATTGGGAACTTTTCGATGATGAATTCTTAGAGATTTGTGAATGGTAAATTTCAAAAAAATTTTAGGTGATTATATCTTTAAAGGTCTAACCTGAATGGTTGATCATGGTTAGATAAAAAAATATTAGTGGGATTTTCAACTATTTGTGCCTAGTATATTGAATTTGCATTTAGCACGTCTTGATAATGATTTCTTAATTTTTATAGTTTCTATTAGCTTAGTAAATGCTAAACAAACTATCAAAGTATATAATGTTCAAACTTAAACTCTTTTTTTTTTGTAGTCATTTTTCTTACCATAACATATTTCATCGTTACCATTATTTTCTATTGAACATATATCGCCCCACAGTTAGTTCAAAATTCACACCAGTAGTTCAAATTTCACACCAGTGACTCCCAAACTTATCACTGGATTTTTAATTTTAGTATATCACTGGTTTTAATCTCTTTATTGACATTTTTTCATTAAATTGGAACTAAATTCAATTTCACCAACTAATTAAAAAATGTCAATAATTTATTACCAAATGTATATTATGCAATTATAAATCTTACTTTTATTTTTAATTTCAACAATATCTCAATTATTTAATTTTAAAATTTGGTAATAATAAAAAAATATTTTAACAGTGTTATGTCATAACAATGCAATAGCTTTAAAGCTTGTTAAATCAACGTTCAAAAAATTAGACTAGACTGATTGAATGGATGACCTACTTGTTCCAATGAGATTTTTAAAATAGATATAAATTGAGTTCATGGAAAATCAATCAAATGTTTGATCGAACCCTACTAAACCGAATCAATTTGACATTGAGTAAATTTCAAATATTTATTATATTATCTAATAATTCAAAATAATTTGCAAATGGTAAAATTTCAATCTAGAAATCTTAATCTTATATTAATAACGAATCGTTGAATTAAATACATATTTTTGTACAAAATATTTGATTTAATATAAAAGTGATGATTTTAATAACAAAACCTTCTTTAATTGAATAGGAAATATTTATACCAGTAGTTTTGTCACTTTAACCTCTTATCTCGTCTTTTAAGGCTTTGTTTGGAATCAACCAAGCTATGGCATAGCATAATAGGATCATATTACATCTTTTTTCTTTCATTGGACCTTTAGCTTTTACTTGGTATGGTGGAAAGAATAATGGAAAGATGGAAAATTGGAAAAAAAAAAAAAGAATAATGAAAAGAAAGAAAAAATGTTTTTTGCTTTCCATAGAATGCTTGCCAGTAAAGATAAAAAAGTGGAAAAAAATAATCTTATTTCTATCTATTGCTTGATATAATTGAAAAACGAGAGGAAAGTTAAAAAGCATATTATTATTCCATGATGGATAATCTTCTTATACCATGATGGATAATCTTATTATTCCCAAGGTTAGTTAAGAAGAAAAAATTAAAATTTAAAAAATGATGGTAATTTTATAAAAAAGCACATTTTACTTATGTTACTCTATTTTTTTTTTCCTTTTTTCTTTCTACATAGCCAAAAGCTGATGCTTCACACTAAGTGTGTAAATGCTTTGTAAGTTTAGATGAAGAGTAAATATAGTGGGATAAATAACAAACAATTTTCAATTAAAAATTTTTTGTTATAAGGATTTATTTGGCATTTTCTTGTCCGTATTAACCCAAAATTTTTATTTCAGTAGACTTTGAAATGAAACATCAAAATCAGTTGTCTCCTTAATATATTGTTGTTAGAATTAACCACGTAAGTGTAACTATCGCAACAAATAATATAGTAATAAAGTAGAGTGTCAATGTCACAATGAATTAATATCAAATTTGTTAAGTACTAAAATTAAATCAACTTAATCTTATTCAAACAAACGATTACATATTATAAACTAAAGATTTGAATAAATGAAAATAATAATAATAAAGCATATAATAAAAGTCTAGGATTATAATTTCCTTTAACACTATTTGAATAAAAATCTACTATATTAACTTGACTAATTATTATGAGTTATTAACTTAGAGTTCTAATTTATTTATAAGTATCTTTCGATAGTCTTATAAAAATATTTTTCTTGACTAACTTACTATATTCTTATGTAAATTAAACTAAGAAAAGCTCTTTAAGCTTGGACTTTAATTTGGTTACATGTCACATACTCGTACATTCCTTGTAGGAAAATCAGATCAAATGATGTAATAGAATTTAAAAAACTTTAAGTTAGATCATAGTTGATCGTGTTGCCATATACAATAAAAATAACATGATCAACTAACCTTAGCTATTAATCCTCAGATGCCGTCCAAGAATGCCTTGAGCATATTTATGTGAAAGCTTCAACTAACTAGCCTTCTTTACTATTCTCTCAATCAAACCCAATTCACGCGGCTTGATTCTTCTTCAAGACCACTTTATGGCAATAGGTTTAGAATCATGAGATATTGCGACAGAAACCATAAGGATGGCCTAATGGTCTAACCTGAAACCCTAAGCTATAACTTTTATTTATATTATGTTATAAGGTGACCCTAATTTTATTATTTTAATTTTGTCAAAATAATATTTTTACCTCCTCTTTAAAATCTCTTGGTCGTATACCTTAGTGTGGGCATCCTTCAAGTTTCAACCAAAACATAATTTTCCTAAAATTATTTTAGCCCAGTAATTTTAAGAAGTTTAAGCTGTTTTATCTAAATTCCTCATTCAATTCTAACTAAACTGTTAATTTTCTTTAACTAGATAATTTTTCATAACTCAAATTCTAATTCAAAATAAAATCAGGGCAATTTTATTTGAATAGAATAATTATGTAATAATTATCAAAATAAAATTAATTATAGTAAAATAATTATTTAAATGCAAAATAAAATAATAAATAACTAAATAATTTTTAATAAAATTTATTTAGAATATTATTTATTTTTAATTTATAAATAAATATGTAAACAAGATTTCATATATACTAAATTAATTATATAAATAGTTAATTTACCTATATCTATTTAATTTAAACTAATCCTTATATTTACTAGAAGATAAATATAATTAATTTAAATTATTAATTCTTGTCATAAATAAATATTTACTCAAATTAAATATATATCCTAAATAGATAATGAAACAATCATTAGTTACTGAAGAAAATGCTTATAACCCTAAAGGTAGTGTATCAAGCGTATTACTTTATTGCATTGAGAATCTCCTGACTTCGGGTATTGTAATCGATAACCATCCGTTAAGGAATTATATTGAGTTAGTGAAGGGACTAATTAGACATATATAATTAGGCTCTGATAATCTATATGTTTAAATATTCTATACTGAATAATTTAATCATATAATTATTTATCTCAGAGTCCTACCACTAAAAACCTAAGACTACACTCCTAATTATCTACTGTATTAGGTAAGCTTTATAAAGAATGTTTTAGCCCAATGACCTTATCATCTGTGCCATATATGATACCTGTGATTAACCTAAGGTTAAAATCTATTTTACCTACTTGATCACTTTATCTTAAAGTTTCATTATACTCTCAATGTGAAATGATTGTTCACAGGTTTTAAACAATTTATCATTTGATATACAAATAAATGAGGCTTTCTCCATCGTCATTATTTCGTATAATGCTTTTATTGAGGATAAGTCATATACCCAACAAATTGATCTAATAGATTACTACTTCAAGATGCTTTAGCCTTTGGAATGGTAAAGTGTACTAGTTCTAAACATGGAGTCAATTATTTACTTAGAATTTGGGTAATTACATAATGAACATAAAAATGAATTAATCTAGGTATACAGATTTATTAGTAGACTAATTGCATTTTTGTCTAGTCCAATATATCACCACCTCTAGGCGATACATGTATGTCTCTATTTAGGAGATGACTTGTTCCAGATGGTTAAGACAAGCCATCTTTCCAATTAGATTTAGACAACATAATAGTCTTTATATGAGTTAATTGCTCACATTCACCCCATAGACTACGAACTATCAATTTAGAATACTTACCTTAGAATATTATTTTCCCGCATATAAAGTCTATTATATGCAACATTCTAACAATATAAATAGAAGTAGTCAATGAGCCATATTTGCTTACATTTACTTTAAAAGGTAAATTAAACAAGAACAGAGTAGCAATGATATAGTAAAAAAAACTCGAATATATGAATTATCAATTTAAACCTAAAGAAATATATCATAATGTCATTCATCCTTGGGCATTCCTAATGTATCTTACATATAAATCAATTCATCATAATAAATGAATATGAAATATGTGTCATTCATTCTAGGTTTAAACACAAAATTCCCTTTTCCAACTTTATTAAAGTTATGAAATTAATATAATTAGTGATCAAGCAACTGAAAAATTAAAAATAAGACTGAAAAAATAACTCAATTATCATTAATATCAAGAAAATAAAATAAAATAATCCAAACCACATATTGTGTTTGTTAACTTTGAATTTGGTTTTGATATAACAAACAAATTAAGCTAAATAAATTTATCTTCAACTTAGTATTTGTGTTAAAATTGAAAAACATTTTAAAAAGGACTAAGTTTGCATTTTCTCAAAAATATATGATTCAAAATGTATATTTATACTTAGAATATTCTTGAGATATGTTTGAGTTAATATCGAGTCAAGAAAAATTATTTTATAAAAGATTTTGTAGGTATGCATCGACACAATGTACAGATGTATCGATACTATGCTTAAAACCTTTATTTGTATTGATATTTTTAAGCATGTATCTATACATTACAATGAGTGTCAATTCTCACCCCATATATATCGATACAATGCTTGGCAGTCACTAAGGTTTGGTTGAAATCCTTGAATGTATTGATACAGGTGTCTCTGTATCAATACAGCTCAGTAGGTATCGATACTTAGCCCCCGATATCGATACAACAAGCTATAACGATCATTTTTTTATTCTTGTATCGATACCATTAGTATTGTATCGATACTATAGCATTGGTCTAAACGAAAACAAGCATTTACGAAGACCACAATGGCAACCTAACCACACATTAAACGCCCAATGTCTATAAATCAATTTCAAGCTATAAATAGAGGTTCCCAACAACTAAAAAAGTAAGAGATACAAAGATCAATCAAGCATTGAATAACAAAAGCTCAAAAGTCTTCAAATTATTTATTTTACTTGTATCAAATTTATACTTTTCCAAGTCTATTTATATCTCATTCACCTTGTCCTTAAATTCTAGCAAATAACCAACTACTAGAGGTTTAATTTGTTTGCAAGATACCTCATTCATATCATAAAAGAGGTTGTGTGAAAGTGAGTGAAAATATTTAAGAAGTTAGGGTAGAATTCTCAAAGGGATTGAAAGGTTCTATCTAAGCCTTAAAAGATAGAGGTATAAGGTTTAGCTTAGCCTTCAAGGTGAATAATTTGATTAGTGAATTATAGGAATCGCCTTGGTAAGAAAGTAACAAGAAGAGAGGATATAGGTGCTAAGTTTAAGGATTAAACCTCTATATATTGATTGTTTGTTTTTCTTACCCTTAACTTTTTTAATTTATTTTAAATTTATCAAGTTTTTGTAGAACCAATTCACCCCTTCTTGGTTCAATCTTTTTTTTTAAGCTAACAATTGGCATCAGAGCTTTGATCTCTATTGTAGGCTTCATAACCTTGAGAAAAGATCCTTGATAGCTCAAAAATGGCGAATACAAACATGATGCTTAAAGCCTCAAGAAACTTACAAGAGTTAAAAAGCCAAGATGAAGTTTGTCTTATGGCATTTGAGACCAATGCAAATGCTATAGGACTTAAAGGCCATTTCATCATGAGACCTTCACTTTTTAATGGTGAGAACTACTCGTATTGGAAGACAAAAATGATGCTCTTTATCCAAGCAAATGACTATGAAGTATGGAAGATCATTGTCAATAGATCGTTCATCCCTAAAAAGAGAGTTAAAGATTATGCTATGTCGAAGAAAGAAGAAGAATGGGATGAACAAGGCACCAAAATGGCATAATTAAATGCCAAGGCCATGCAAACATTATTTTATGCTCTTGCTCTAAGTGAGTATAATAGAATCTCACTATGTGACAATGCCAAGCAAGTGTGGGACAAGTTAGTAACCATACTTGAAGAACAAATCAAGTCAAAGAATCTAAAATAAGCATGCTTACACTTGATTATGAATTGTTTAAGATGAAGGCATATAAAACTATCAATGAAATGTTAGATAGGTTCATGGATATTATTAATAGGTTGAAGGCACTTAGAAAGACCTACCCAAATAAAGAGATGGGGAAAAAGCTACTCAATAGTCTTCCCAGGCCTTAAAAAGCAAAAGTGACAGCAATTAAAGAATCCAAAGATCCCAATACACTTTCCTTGGATGAACTCATAGGTTCTTTTCTAACATTCAAGATGAAGATCAAGCATAGGCAAAAGCCACCAAAGAAGGCAAGTGTTGCCTTTAAAATAACCACTTTTAGTGATGATGATGATGAGGTTGAGAAGATGAAGAAATGGCCATGTTTGCAAAAAGATTCAACAAATTCATGAGAATGAACAAAGCAAGAAAACCTCCTAGAAAAGAAATGATGAAGAAAGACTTAAGCAAGAAAGAAAAATAACAAATCATTTGCTATGAGTGTAAGAAATAGGACATACAAAATTTGAATGTCTAATATAGAATAAGGCAAACCCGAAAAAGCAAAAGAAGAAAGCTATGGTGGCCACTTAGAGTGACAGTGACATATCCGATAATGATGATGAAGAGGTGGCCAACCTATGTCTCATGGCTCGTGATAAGCCTAAGGTATCTTCAAATGATAACCGTTACTCATTTGATGAACTACAAGATGCATTTGATGAATTAGCATTAGAATTTGAAACCATGAATTTAAAATATAAAAAAATAATTTCTAAACTCAAGGGAAAAAATAAAACATTAAGCATGACAAATGATGATCTTAAGAAGAAAGTAGATGAGTTATAAGTCAATATTAATGATCTAACCAAGAAAAATAGAAACTTGCATAACTCATTTACAAGGTTTATATGGCATAACAAAAATTGAATAATATACCAAAAATACAAAGAGTATTCTTTAATAAAAATGGTTTGGGTTCTAATAGAATTGAAAAAAAAACTCACTTCAAGAATTTCTTTATAACATAAAACAAATAATTTAATGCAACTAGCATATGTACTCATTGCCATAAACTTGGTCATAGATTTCACACATGTTTTTTAAAGACTATTACTTATAGAGGCAAGCTTATTATAAGGGTATAGGTCCCTAAAGGAGATGAGGCTATGAAAATGAAATGGATTCCAACAAGCACAAGAATTATGAACTCTAATACTCAAGGACCCAAGAAAATTTAGGTACCTAAAAGAAAATATGACTTAATGGTTGTAGGAGGAAGAGCATTGCTTTAAGGCAAATTCAACAAGGGAGAATTCTTGGCACCTTGATAGTGGATGCTTAAGACACATAATCAGTGACAAATATTAATTAATGGAAAAGGATAGAGGAAGTGTTACTTTTGGTGATTACTCAAAAGGACAAATTATTAGAACCATAGGTAACAACTCTTCATCCAACATTGAAAATATTCTATTTGTTAAAGGTCTCAAACATAATCTCCTTAGTATTAGACAATTATGTGATAAAGGCATGAAAGTTATTTTTTGAATCAATGAATTGTCAATTTGTTGATGTTAAGTCAAATAAAATTATTTTTATAGGACATAGAAAAGGAAATGTTTATATTGTGCATATAGATTACTTGACTTCTCAAATTGTTTGTTTTATTGCTAATAATGATGACTTGTCTTGGTTGTGGCATAGAAGATTAGGACATGCTTGTATGAATGTAATTTCCAAATTATCTAAAAAATACCTTGTTTTCGGATTGCCAAAAATGAAATTTGATAATGATAAAATATGTGATGCATGTGTTCAAGGGAAACATAGGAGAGCTTTATTCAAACCAATTAATATTGTTTTGACGACTAGAGTATTACAAGTTATTCCTATTGATCTCTTTGGTCTTTCTAGGACATTAACCTGAAGAGGTAAATAATATGGGTTTGTTATTGTAGATGATTACTCTAGATTAACTTGGGTTCTCTTCTTAAGCTCTAAAGATGAACCTTAGAAAAAATCATTATTTTTTGCAAAATTATCCAAAATGAAAAAGGTAATTCTATTTCAAGCGTAAGAAGTGATCATGGAAAAGAATTTGAGAATCTTGGTTTTGACAAATTTTGTAATGAAAATGGCACTAGGCATAATTTCTTGGCACCTAGAACTTATCAACAAAATAAAATTGTTGAAAAAAAAATAAAACCTTGGAAGAAATTGCTAGAACCATGCTTTGAGAAAATAATTTACCAAGATGTTTTTAGGCAAAATCCATTAACACTTCTTGCTACATTATAATAGAGCTATGGTTAGGCCAATCATAAAGAAAAGTCCATATAAACTTTCTAAAAGGAAAAAACCTAACATTAGCTATTTTCATCCTTTTGGATACAAATGTTTTCTACTAAATAATGGAAAGGATAATCTTTGTTAATTTGATGCAAAAAGTGATGAAGAAATTTTTCTTGGTTATTCAACAAATTCTAAAGCTTATAGAGTTTTTAATAAGAAAACCTTGGTTGTTGAAGAGTCAATACATGTTATATTTGATGAAGTTAACTCAACCTTGAGGAAGGTATCTCTTGATAATGATGATGTAGAAATTTACCAAGAACAAGCATCACACAAGGAGTAAGGACAAATAATGCAAAATCAAAAAGCTCCAAAAAAGAAAGAACCATATGAGCCAACTCAAGTAAAAAAGGAAAAAAATCATCTTAGAGAGTTGACTTATGCTAAAGAAGGTGAGATAATTCGTGATCTTAAGCCAGGGGTAAGAACTAGGTCATCTTTTAGAAATACACGCAATTATGTAGCTTTTCTTTCATAGATTGAACCTAAGAATTTAGATGAGGCTCCAAAGGATGATAGCTGGATCATGGCCTTGCAACAGAAGTTAAACCAATTTGAAAGGAGCAACGTTTGGAATTTAATGGAAAAACTTAGCAATTATCCCATCGTAGGTACTAAATAGGTCTTTCAGAACAAACTTGATGAGCATGGAATCATAGTTAAAAATAAGGCTAAATTAGTAGCTACAAGATATAGTTAAGAAGAAGAAATTGATTTCAATGAGATTTATGCCCCGACTAGAGGCTATTAGAATACTTATAGCCTTTGCATGTTTTAACAATTTTAAGTTATATAAAATGGATGTTAAAAGTACCTTTTTAAATGGTTTCATTAAGGAGAAAGTTTATGTTGAGCAAATCTTAGTTTCAAAAATCCTCATTATCTTGATCATGTCTTTGAGCTTTCAAAAGCTTTGTATGGTCTAAAGCAAGCACCTAGGGCATGGTATGAGATGCTCTCAAAATTTTTAATTGAAAATGGTTTTAATAGAGGTAATGTTGACAAAACTCTTTTTATAAAAGTAAAAAAAATAAGGACATTTTAGTGATTCAAGTTTACATCGCTGATATTATCTTTAGTGCTATTAATGAATCTTTTTTCAAGAATTTTATAAGTTAATGCAAGGTGAGTTTGGGATAAGCATGAGGGAAGGATTAACATTCTTGTTGGGACTACAAGTTATGCAAACAAAAGATAGCATCTTTATCAATCAAGCAAAGTATACTAAGGAATTACTCAAGAGGTTCAAAATGGATGAAGCAAAGCCTTGTTCCACACCTATGAGTACTTCAACAAAGCTTCAAAAGGATGAAAGAGGTAAAATTATTGACTCTAAACTTTATAGGTCTATGATAGGTTCATTGCTTTATTTTACTATAAGTAGACCTGGCATAATGTTTAGTGTATGCCTATATGCTAGATATTAATCATCACCAAGGGAGTCACATCTAATTGTCACAAAAAGAATTTTATGATATCTTAGAGACACTCCCGTCTAGGCTTATGATATCCAAAAGAATCATCTCTTGTCTTACATGCTTATTCTGATACGAATTTTGGTGGATTTAAAATTGATAGAAAAAGCACTTTTGATACTTATCAATTTCTTGGAAATATGCTCATATCATGGTACTCTAAGAAATAAAATAAGGTCACTTTATCCATAACTGAAGCAGAATACATATTCGCAAGAAGTTGTTGTGCCCAAATTTTATGGATAAAACAATAAATGGGGGATTTTGGCATTACCATGGATTATATTCCAATTAAATGTGACAATAGTAGTGCCATTTGTCTCACCAAAAATCCAATTCAACACTCTCGAACCAAGCAAATAGAGATTAGACATCACTTCATTAGAGATCATAGGCAAAAAAGGGATAT
Organism: Adansonia gregorii; assembly: GCA_038382025.1. Classification (NCBI taxonomy): domain Eukaryota; kingdom Viridiplantae; phylum Streptophyta; class Magnoliopsida; order Malvales; family Malvaceae; genus Adansonia; species Adansonia gregorii. The sequence goes on along the minus strand of JBBYHO010000018.1, from coordinate 10,878,162 downwards.
AGTGCTTGAATTCGTTGATACCTTGCATCAACTAGCTGATATTTTCACTAAACCACCTGACAAAGATAGATTTTGCATAATTACAAGAGAAATTGGCTCAAGGAATGCACCCTAAATTCATAAGTTGATAAAATTCAAATACTTTGCGTCAATATTGTTTGCATCATGCTTAGTTTGAAAAGCTAGCTTTACATATCGACTTGTTTGATGATGTGCATTTGTATGACTTTTGATTCTTGGATGATTTTGCTGTTTTTTTTTGGTTAAATTTTGAATTATTGATGTAAAATGACTTTAATGTGAAAAGTTTGGTTCAAGTTGCATTTTTGAATGCTTTTTGAAGAGCAATTAGGTCAAAAATATGCTTAATTTGATACCATCTTAATGGAAATGACCAAATACTAGGCCATACATATCGACACCAGCACATCTTTTTTCCCTGCATTAAGACCTTCAAGTTATTGATACAAAACCTAAAATTGTTCATTATATTGATACCTAACTCTAAGTATCGATGCCATGTATCGATACTTTCCAGCTTGTATCGATATAACTCAACTTGTTCTATGTCTTGAGACCTAGTTCCTTGTATCGATACACCGATACTCACTATTGATTTAGGACTCCTCAGGCATGAAAGCTTATTTTCATCAAGCACTGTTCATACTTTCCCCCAGTTTCTTCTCCCTCACTCAATTTTCAATCATCAAACTCCATCTAACTTTTACTTTTCTCACAATCTTTGATCCAAAAACTTGTTAATTTCATCATAGTTCACTAATTCCATTTGAAATACAACCCATTACCACTCGAACCCTCAAAAATTCAAAACCTCCTTTCACTCAAACCTTTACCATTCTCCTTTCAAATTCCATAAAATTTGTCCAAATTTCTTCACAATTTTCAAGTGATTTTTCATTCTTAAGTCTTTCCCAACTCGACTGTTGAGATTGGTTGTAGATTTACTCGATACACTACACCATATTGCCACCAAAACTTACCGCCCACCACATGCTCAACCATTTTTCTTAACCAGCCTGTCCTTAGCACCTTACCCAAGTTCCTTCACTCAACCTGCTCGACCTATCCTCTTTATTAACTTTCACCACTATCGATGAACCTCTTCAAAACCTACTCCCACTTCATCCGATACCCACCAAATCACATCAAACACTTCATTAACATCAATCATGTCCTCTACTTGTCTGAACTAGCATCAAGTTTTACCATGACACCACCTACTCGATAAAATTCCTTAACCACCTTCAAACATTACCATGCCTCTAAAGACCAAACAAACCACCCGTCGTCAAGGACCTGTCACCCGTGCTTCCATTTTTGTCACTTGTTAACCACCTTTAACCAAACACAATCATTTTTTGACCTATGCTTTCACGATGCATGGGCTCATAAGTAGTTCACTACCATCTATACTGGCATGCCCACCTAACAATGTCAAGTTATCGACTTTTCTTTTCTCCGGTCCATTACTTATCCCTACCTTCAGATTTTATGGACTAAATTTTTTTCTCTCAATGTTCCAGTTCATGAGAATCCTGTTTGTGCATTCTTTAGTAATCTTCACTTATCATTGATGATTGATCTTATCTTTTGGGATAAGATCTCATAGTCAACCCAGCTTCTCTTATGACTGCCTTTAATTTCTCGAATAAAGGCATAAGGTTTGGCTCCCGTAGCCTTGCACACCTAAACAACAAAGCCACCTTTCTTCCTTTAGCTGATCGCTTACTTCATCTTACCATTTCCCATGTGCTCTGTCCGGCACCAAACACAATGTGATTAGCGATTCTGACTATTGGTGGCTCCATATGATTCAAACCAAAAATCATCCAAACCTAGCATATTTTATCTTCATAGACCTTATTCTTTGTGTTCATGGTTGTCATAACCTCCTCCATGGCATGGCAATGAGCTACTACTTGGATACTTAAGGTCTTGATCTTTCTTATGACCCTGAGATTATGGTATTTGCTTACCATTATATTGGTCACAAATCCATGAGGCTCATCATCTATGAAATTTAAGGGCCGACTTCGTTCCCATGGCTCATTGACAACCACCTCTACTGCTTGAGCAATCAAATATTCCTACTTCTAATGATCATGATGATGATATGGAGCATGATGCACCTCTTTCAGCTTTGGCTCCTGCCACCTCATCATCTGTGCCCATAGACCTCCAAAATATATGCAATTCCATCATGGGGCATCTTAACACATAGGAGCCAAAATATATTCAATTCCATTGTTGCTCGCCTTTCTAGTCTCGAGCATAGTCATCGAGCATTGACCGAGCAATTCCATAGCTTCTCTACGGCCTTTCATCATGCATCGCCACCCACTACTCCACCCATTGCAGATCCTCCGGCTAATGAAACTTAGTCCTCTTAGGTTTAGTTTAGGATGACATTTAAGTTTTTCTTTGGATTCATTTGAACTTCTTTTACTTATTTTGTTGACTCTATTTAACATTTTCTTCTAAATTCATCATCTTTGCTTACATCTTTTCCATTTCTTTGAATTGCTCTTTTTTAAGTTTTAATATAACAAAAAAGAGGAGAAATGTTATAAATTTGCAATGATAAATGTCATAAATTTGAAATATGTTCCATGTCTTCCATGATATTATGCACAATACAAAATATATCTTTCATGAAAATATTATCCACTTAATCATGATTCTATTGTCATGTTGGAATCCAAATAACATGTTGATATTGAACTTTTTTCTACATGATGTAGCTTAAATTCTAAAAATCTTGGTTTATCGGTTTGAAATGTTGTACCTTTAAAAGACTCTATTTGCTCAAATTAAAACTTTTGAAAACCATTACTTTATTGAAGGAGAGTTTTTCTTCAATCTAAAAAACAAGCAAATTTATCTTAAGTTTTGTTATATCAAAAAGGGGGAGATTGTTAACTTTGAATTTAATTTTGATATAACAAACAACTTAAGCTAAATTAATTTATACTCAACTTGGCATTTGTGTTAAAATATTTTGAAAAGTGCTAAGTTTGCATTTTCTCAAAAATATATGTTCCAAAATGTATATTTATATTGAGAATATTCTTGAGATATGTTTGAGTTAATATCGAATCAAGAAAAATCATTTTACAAAAGATTTTAAAGGTATGTATCGACACAATATACAAACGTATTGATACTATGCATTTGTATCGATATTTTAAAGCATGTATCGATACATTGTAGTGAGTATCAATACTCACCCCATATGTATAGATATAATGCTTGGAAGTAACCAAGGTTTGGTTTAAACTATCGAATGTATCAATACAGGTGTGTCTGCATCGATACACCTTGGTAGGTATCAATACGCAGCCCCCTATATTGATACAACAAGTTGTAACATTCGCTTTTTTATTCTTGTATCGATATCATTGGCATTGTATCGATATCATTGGTATTGTATCGATACTATAACATAGGTCTCAATAGAAACAAGCATTTATGAAGACTAAAGCAGCTCTCCAACCACCACATTAAATGCCTAACATCTATAAATCAATTTCAAGCTATAAATAAATATTCCTAATAGCTGAAAAAGTAAGAGATACAAATATCAATCAAGCTTTGAACAACAAAACTCAAAAGTCTTCAAATTCTTCATTTTACTTGTATTAAATTTATATTCTTCCAAGTCTATTTGCATCTTATTCACCTTGTACTTAAATCCTGGCAAACCTCTACTTACAAGAGGTTCAATTTGTTTACAAAATACCTTATTCATACCATAAAAAGAGTTATGTGAAAGTGAGTGAAAATATTTGAAAATTTAGGGTAAAATTTCTCAAAAGGATTAAAGGTTCTATCTAAGCCTTAAAAGATAGAGGTGTAATCTTATACCTTAGCCTTAAAGGTAAATAATTTGATTAGTGAATTGTGGGAATCACATTGGTAAGAAAGTACCAAGAAGAGGGGATGTAGGTGTCGAGTTTAAGGACTAAACCTTTACTCATTGATTGTTTGTTTTTCTTGCCTTTAACCTTTTTTTTAATTTACTTCAAATTTATCAAGTTTTTGTAGAACCATTTCACCCCTTCTTGGTTTAATCTTTTCTTTGAGCTAATAGTGTTCTACTACAACCTTATGAAAATAAATCTAGTTCATACTAAATAATGAAAATATGGAGCCAAAAAGTTTCATCATCATAAATAACAAAAGAAATATACAAAGAATAAAGGAAAAAAATTAAGATTGGCCAGGTCTTTAAACTTCAAACTTCTCTAAAATCTTTTTAGCTTCTTGAATATTATGGTGTTTGCTTTCCTCTTCAGGAATTGGGTAAAAAAATAAAAACCTGGAGTCTACTTTAGTCTATCTATAATTCTAATCCTAAAAATCCTATATATAGCTAAAACTCTAGAGAGAAGAAACTTGTTTGCAAGTAGCTCAATCAATTCATTTTTGGAAGCTACTAAACTAAGTCCACCTTGCTTTTTGATCAAGTTATTATACTTTGGAAACTCCTTTGGTTTTTGACCCACAAAAACACACACTTAAGTAACTATATAATTTAAATATAAAGAAAGTAAATAAAACTAATTCAAATTTACTAAAAATAAATAGAATCTAAATAAAAATGTTTAAGACTTAGCTATTTTAATGCATATAATGAGACTAAATAACTTTATTTTATAAAGTTATCATGCCCTCAAACTTAAGATTTCGCTAGTTCTTGAGTGAAACAAAATAAAATGAAACACTAATTAAAATAAATGTGCTCAAAGGATGATAGCATTAATTTTCATCAAAAGTTCTCTTAGTATCTCAACTTAGAATAAACACAAACGAAAACCAAATTCATGCTTCAATTCAATCATAAATGTCATTCTTTGGATAGATTTCTAGAGAGTGTGTGTGTGTGTTTGCGATCTGTTTATAAATCATTGCATGTAATCCAAATAAGTTAATGCCAAGGCAAACTATGAATTAATACTAGATTCTTATATCTTTGCTTTTAATCTTTCTCTCCATTAATGTAGACTAAATACCTCATAAAAGATCATGTAAGACTTTATTAATCTAGTAATAAAAGGCTTGGGTAAAGGTAGGATAAAAACTATATCTCGTTTTAATTAACCCATACACACTTTTCGTTATTTCAGATTTTTTTAAGAGCCATTCATAACACTATTCAATCACAAACCCCTTTTTCATGACATTTTTTTTACTTATGTATATAATTTTCTTTTTTTCTTTTTTTTAAACATCACCAATACAACCCAATTTAAACGTGAATCAAATATTTCCTAAAATAATCTCATGCACATGCCTAAGTAGTGAGGGTTGATAATGGTTTTTCTTATTGGACTAGCTAAATTATATGCAATGCAAAAAAAAAGATATATATCAACTAGGCTCAAATGAGGTAAACTAAATATATGTATATGTATATGTGTATATATATATATATATTGGTGGGCTTAGAAAGGCTCAAAAGATCCAAAGATGGCCTAAATCATCTCTTTAACTTAGTATCATTGAGGATTTTTCCTTGAGAGAAAATCAACAAATTCTAGGCTTTTAAACATTATTGCAATTCACATCAACATAAATAGTCTTCAAATAAACAACATAGATCAAAACAAGAGATCAAGTGCTCAAATATTAAAAATCACATCTTAACAATCAGACTAATAAAAGAACACAAATGCAAATCATGGTCATATTTTTTAAGAATCAAGATAAATCAATAACTAATTCTCAGCATTAGATTGGGGCTTCATCATAATAAGCACAAAACATTTCAAACATAAGATGACCTAAACATTAAAAAATAGGTTCTTAAATCACAATCATAGCAAAAAGATTTCACCTAAAAATTAAAAAAATTATGCAAAAACAAACTACCCAAGACTAATTTGACAAAGAAAAAATAAAGATCTCACCCCTATACTGAAAACAAACATTGCCCTCAAGGTTTATTAATAAAAGAGAAAAAATGAAAAACTCCCTTTGCAATGGAGGAAATTCAAGGAAAGCTCTAGTTATCTATTTTGACCTCATCATGTTGACCAAAGTTGGTGGAAGGTAGCAAAGGAAAACAAAATAATAATAATAATAATAATAATAA
>JBBYHO010000018.1:10845347-10868575 GCA_038382025.1 Adansonia gregorii | reverse complement strand
TAATAGTAATAGTAATAGTAATAGTAATAGTAGTAGTAATACTTACATTTGTCAAAAAAAAGTTAGCCAGATGTACAATTACAAGCCCACCCTTTTTAATCTATATTTACTCATATTTCTTTTTTTTTTAGATGGTTTAGTTTATATTTGCGATTAATTATAACAAAATTTTTTATTAAATTTTATTATTGTATTTTAATTTTTTATTTTTATCATTATAATTTCAATTTTGCTGAATTTGAAAATGTAAAATAACAAACTTAAATTATTTAATAAAAATATTTTGTTAATTCAAATGACTTATTTTTTTAGTGTAGTTTTAGTTTTTTTTTTTCAAAAAAAAGTATCAAACTTAGAGATTTCATAAAATATTATATTAATACAAGTGATAAATTTTCATCAGTTTTACATTTCAGAGTAAAAATTAACTTCGATCTAAAAGAATGTGATAATATCATTTTATTAGTAGAAAATTTATATGGTTAGATATTAAACGAAGTTAATAATTATGTATTTCTTGTTTTACGCTGGAGCTTTGACAAATTCCTCCAAACAGATGCAACAACATGCATAAAACTTTTAATTTGACATTTTGGACCTAAAAAACTTTCCCTTTGGCTTTAAAGCCAAGCTCTTTATAATAAATTTATTAAGTTTTCAAATGATAATAAATTATGTATTTAAATAAATAACTAATTTCTAATAGGAAATCTAAAAAGATAAAAATTTATTATCAGAATTTTCTATCAAATCTTTTTTTCCACAAATTGAAAAATGCATTTAATGCAATTAAACAAATGTTAAAAAGTAAGAATTTCTAGATTTACAGTTTGTCAACTTCAGAATAGGAATAGAAACGTAAGAAGAAAACCACCACGTACATGAAATCTTTAACAAATCTTTTTCTTTACCAATTAACAGAATGCATTTAATATAGTTTTTAAATCTTAAAGGTAAAATAAAAGTTAAAAAAATCAAAAATCAAACCAATTGAACTTTCGATTTTCGACAAATTCAAATGGCAGGTTTAACATTCTTCCAATTTTATAAAGTGTGAAGTTGAGATAAAGCTCAATTCTTATCCTCTAAAGGGTGAAAAGCCCATATAAAAAAAGCTTGATTTTTATGTCCTTGATTTTTAAGTTTTATGATCCATATAAACATGGCTTATGCCATCTACTGCCTACATGTCCCCTGGTCCATATGTAGAATTTTTCATTTTTTATTTTTTTCAATGAGTAATTTCTTATAAAAATAAAATTTAGAAGGGAGAAAACTATAATTTAAATTTATCTAAGCCATGTAAATCGCTAACTTAGTTAATCTTTTTTTCATGATGGCAATTTTAGCCAACTTTCGCTTCTCTTCACGCCATTGCTTCTCATTTTTATCTATCACCACCGTCGTCCATTTTATTGCTCTCCAATTTTCAATCTCATCCCTCATAGCCATCATTGATTCACTTGCTCTTTTGATTTCGTTTCCTCTTTGATTTTAGAATGACGTGGATCTAAGATTCGACAAGGGTAGATCTCTATGAAGCAAGGTCCTTGTAAAGACAACAAACAAAGTCACATGGTTAGATCCAATTATCGGTCAAAATTTTTAGCTATACGAGTGATTTCCTTTCTTCTTCAACCTACCAATTGACAAGTTATACCTTGTCAATAGTTAAAAGATAAAAAAAAATCATAAATCTAATTTTTTTGTGTTTTTTGAGGTTAATCGATCTGAGATTCTCGATTAATTATCGGTTTTATCATTTTCTAATTTGACTATTATAGTTGAACCATCGAACCTATTAGTTCCTATTTTTAATCATTGAGTACAAATAACCAAATTTATTATTTACAAACTCCACCTATCAATGAAAAAATATGAGGAAAACCACTAAGGCCTAGTTTAGCATTGTTGTTGGCTTAAAAAAAACTTGGTTTGAAAAAAAATATGTTTGTAAAATGCTATAAAAAATATGTGGTTTAAGTATTTTGAGTGTTTAGCATTGTTGTAGAAAGTTAAGATGCCTAGTTTAGATATAGATATTAGAAAGTGAAGAAAAATAATTCCAATGCTATTCACATAATTTAATATATATATATATATATCAAAATACAAATTTCAAATACTTTTTAACCAAGTAACATAAATTATTGGTAAATTTTAATTTGATTATCTAATAAGTTCATAAATCACATATTTGTTCACTTTCAATTCTTCGTTTTTGTTATGCTTCTATCTTTATGTTAGTTACTTATGTTTGTCTTTCAATTTCAGATTTATTTTGGAGAATGAAGCAAAACTTGTTAATGAGGATGTTAATGAGCTTAAAATATCATATTCACAAATATGGAAGAAGATATTGGAGTCAAAAAGATCAAAATTTATAGTAAAAGCTTGATTCTTACATTCTAAGTAATAGGTAAATACTTAGCTTAAAAGCATTAGAATTGAATTGGTCAACCAAATCTGGTTTAAAGTGACATCAAAATTTCCTACTATGAACAAGGTTTTCAACCTCTATAAATAAAGATTTAACCTTGGTATTCCAAAAGAAAAAAAATTAGAATTAAAAGGAGCAGGGAGCATAATAAAAGGGAATTAGAAAAGGAGAACAAGGAAAAGACAAAGATAAAAAGGAAGAGACTATAAACAACCACCATACCTGAGTTTCTTCTTTCTTTTTTCCTTTTCTTTTTTTTTATTCTTCTTGGAATTTTCTTATAAATCTATTCATGAACACATCAAGCATGTGCAAATAAATTCTTTTATGCTTAAAGGTGATTTCAAAGCCTTAGACATGACTTTGTAACTATTTTTTTAGAATTGTTCGACAATTATCAATTAAAATTGGTTACACTCCTCCATGAAAACAAATTATGATTCTTATCTTATTTTGTTTAGGCGCGCAACTGAAGAGACCTTGATAATTATCTACTGCTAAATTAAGAATCTTGATCAGTAATTATCTTGTTTTCTTATTCATTAGTAATAGTTTGTGATCAACGATTATGGTCAAGTTTTTGTTGATTACAATATGGACATAACCTAAGTTAAATAATATGAGATTGTATGTTTATTACTTAAATTAGCTTATCTTTTTTATTTTAAAGCTTCTATTAGATTAAATCTATAAAGCTTATTCTATGTTATTTAATACTTAGGGCTTAAATAGCGAGCATGTTCTATTTGATGACAAACTAAGGAAAGATTAGCGTTGTAGAGCTTGTTGCCATCTACAATTGGTAGTTTCAAAAGATAATTAGTGATAATTCTGATATTGATTTATAATTTATGTTTAGTGGTGGTGAATGATTCCTTTACCATACTTTTATCATTATTATTACTTTGTTAGATATAAAATTTTGTTTTCTTAAACCATAGTTTTACTTTTACTTTTATATTTTTTATTTTATTTGCATCTTAAGACCATCAACCCCTATCATAGTTTAGTTTTTTTTTTTTGTAAAGTCTTTTTAATTTGTTTAGTCATATATTAGATTATAGTATTACATCAGTAGCTTATAAATTGAGAATAATTTATGTGGATACGACCTTTCTTACTGCTATACATAATAACAACTTTAATTTAGTGTAAGGATTTAAGAGATACATTATTTAGTGTATCAAATTTTGGCACCATTTTCTAGGATTGTTTTCTTCAATTTATTTGTTAGCTGATTTTGTTTTGTTCTTAGTTTTAGTTCTAATTAATTTTTTTCTCTCAATTGTTCTTTGTTAAATGTTCGATTCTCCTAAAGTAAAGATACCATCATCTTTGTTGAATGTTCTAATTAGTCAGATAAGCTTTGAAGGTTGTTGGCATTCACATCATCCTATTGTAAATCAAACAAGGAGTTAGCAGATACCATTCAATCGGAGCAAAGCAAGACGGCATGTAATAACAAAACTTTTAAAGAGTTAGTAGCTCCAAATCAAGACCAACAGCCATTATGCATTGAATATACTAACCTTAAGGTAGCATTTGAGCTTAAATCTAGTATGATCCATGTTTTCCCAACTTTTCATGGTTTTGCTGGCAAAGATTCAAACAAGTACCTTAAGGAGTTTCATGTAGTATGCTCAAGCATGAAAGCAATCTATAACTCTAAGGAACACATCAAGTTAAAAGCATTTCCATCCTCTCAGCGGATTCTGCAAAGGAATGGCACTATTGTTTACCTTTCAAAACCATCATTACATGCAATAAGGTGAAAAGGTTATTCTTGGATAAATTTTTTACTACATCTAAGGCTGCTAATATTCAAAAAAAATCTGTGGCATTCAATAGTATAATAAAGAATCTTTGTATGGGTATTGGAAACGATTTAAGAAGCTATGTGCAAGTTGTCCTCAGCATCAAATAAGTGAACAGCTTGTAATCGAATACTTTTATAAAGGTCTCATGCTTATGGAGAGTAGTATGATTGATGCTGGAAGTGGAAGAGCTTTAGTGAACAAGACTCCTGAAGCTGTAAGAATTCTTATCTATAACATAACAACTAATTCCTATCACTTCAACCTGCAATATGGCCTACCACTACCTAAGAAAGTAAATGTAGCAAGCACATCTTCTCTTAAACAACAACTTGCTCATTTGACTTTTCTTATGCAACAAATAGCTATGAGAAATTTGTAGCAAGCAAAAGCATGCGGCATCTATTCCATAATAGGGCACATAACTGGTATGTGCCTAACACTTCGAGATGGTCTAAATATGTAAGTTAATGCCATAAATGGATTCCAAGCCAACAACACAAGTATAATCCCTTCTCGAATATATATAATCTAGGATGAAGGGATCATACAAACTTAAGCTATGTAAGGAATAAACAAGTTGCTCCTTACTTCATTCCTAATTGATTATTAGATTTTTAGTAAATAATGCAACAACTATATCAAGCTCAACGATAGTTACTTCCATAAAACTTAGGTATGTCTTTGGAAGACATTGTTAAAACCCTTCTGACTGATACTATGCAATTTTAATAGAAAGCTAGGGCAAGTATCCAAAGCTTGAAGAATCAAGTAAGGTAACTGGCTAAAAAGGTGAGTTGATTGAAGGCAAAGGATTTAGGTAAGGTGCAAGTGCTATGACTCTAAAAGTGGAAAATAACTTGAAACACCACTTACTATGCCACCATTGGTGCAAATTAAAGAAAATGTTGTTAGACATAAAGAAAACATTGATACATCATTACAGTTAGACACATTATTTATAAAAGTGAGCCATATACCTTCAATCTCTTCTCATATTACTCCTTCACCATTTCCAAATAGGTTTGCAAAATTCAAAAAGAAGGAATAAAGAAAGAGATTCTAAAAACCTTTTGCAAGGTACAAGTGACCATACTTTTTTAAATGCCATTAACAAAGTACCTTATTATGCAGGTTTCTTAAAAAGTTATTCACTCTAAACGTAAGCTAAACAGTGATAAAAGGTAAAAGTTAGGGAAAATGTTTCTATAGTTACCTAAAAAAACTCCAACCAATGTTAATGACCTAAGTATGTTTACTATACCTTGTACAATCGGTTAGTACTAGGTTTAAACAAGCTCTGTAAGACTTAGGAGGATCTATTAATGTTATGCCATACTCTACTTATGATTCTTTAAATCATGGACCATTAGAGGAAACTGGTGTTATTATACAACTCATTGATCATTGTAATGCAAATCCAAAAGGAGTTATGGAAGTGTTCTTGTATAAGCTAATGAATTAGTTTTTCCTACTGATATTTATGTTTTTGAGATAGAGGATGAGATATCCCTTAATCTAACCCTAATTTTATTAAAAACCATTCTTAAAGACAACTAGAGCCAAGATTGATACTCATGATGCACCCTTACTATCGAATTCGATGGTGAGGTGATTTGTTTTAATATCTTTGTAGCCATAAAGTATCAAAGTAACATGCACTTTATCTTTGTATCACTATCTTTGTAGTATATGTTATTGATTTTTTAGTGCAACAAGCTTTTAAATTAGATAGCAAAGATAGGTTGGAAGTGTCATTAGTAAGCATCTTAGGATAAAGAAATCTCAATGATTAAAGAAAGAGCTAGCTTTTAGTGAACATGTAGAAGAGGCAGTGGCATTTCTACATATTTTATTACCTAGAGATAAAAGGTTTGGTTTTTCATTTATTAATTTACCTACATCTAATCAGAAACTTCTATCTTTAATTATGTAAGGCCCGATCTTGGCATTAAAGCCACTACCAAATTATTTAAAGTATATGTTCTTAGGTGAGAAAGGTACATTATCGATTATCATTGCTAAAGATCTCACACCATTGTAATAAGAGAGACTCGTTCGTGTGCTTAGAGATCACGAAATTGCAATTGGCTGGCTGATTACTAATATCAAGGGAATAAGCCTATCCATTTGTATTCACTAAATTTTATTAAAGGAAGGATCAAAACCAACAAAAGAAACACAATGCTAATTAAATCTTTCTATGATGGAAGTTGTGAAAAAAAGAGACACTGAAGCTCCCAGATATTGCAGTGACTGATCTAATCTTAGACAGCAATTACAAGTAGCTCTCAAGAAGTTTGGCATCATCATTGTAAAGAATGAAAATAATAAGCTTGTCCTAACTCGGGCATAAATAGGTGGTGAGTTTGCATCAACTATCGTAAATTAAATTCAGCAACACACAAAGACCACTTTCGTTTGCCTTCTATTAATCAAATGCTTGAAAGATTAGCCGGTCATTCTTATTATTATTTTCTTGATGGTTATTTCGATTATAATCATATTGTTATCATTAGGAAGGATCAAGAGAAGGCAACTTCACATGCCTTTTTAAGACATTTGCCTATCAACATATGTCTTTTAGTCTTTGTAATGCACTAAAGACATTCTAAAGGTATATGGTTAGCATATTTTCTAATTATACAGAGAACATCATAAAGGTATTTGTGGATGATTTTAGTGTCTATAGTGATTCTTTTGATGAATGTTTAGACAATCTAACACTTAGCTTGAAATATGCATGGACCTTGTGTTAAATTGGGAAAATGTCATTTTATGGTGAATCAAGGTATAGATCTAGGGCATATTATTTTTTCTAGGGGAATAGAAATTGATAGATCTAAGATCGACCTTATTCGTTCTTTACCACCTCCTATAAGTGCGCAAGAGGTTCCTTCTTTTCTTGGTCACTTAGGTTTCTATTGCAAATTTATCGAGGATTTTTCAAAGATAGCATTGCCTCTATGTAAGTTGTTAAAAAAGATGTGACCTTCACTTTGATGATAAATGTAAAGAGGCAATCAAAACATTGAAAGAACTCTTAACTTTAGCACTTATAATCCAACGACTAGATTGGAATTTTCCCTTTAAAGTTATGTGTGATGCAAGTGACTATGTTATTGGAATTATTTTGAAGGAGTGGATTAGCAAAACACCATAAGCCATTTGCTATGCCTCCTTACCGTGAATGATGTATAGCTTAACTATTCTACAAATGAAAAGAGCTTTTAACAGTTATTTTTACTTTAGAGAAATTTCATTCCTATTTGATTAGAACTAAAATAATTGTCTATTCTAACCATGCAGCTCTTAGGTGCTTGCTTATAAAGAAGGATGCGAAACCAAGATTAACTAGTTGGATACTTCTTTTGCAAAAGTTTGATTTGGAAATAAAAGATAAGAAAGGTAGTAAAAACTTAGTTCTAAACGACCTTTGCCACCTAGTTTATAAACAGATGCAATTTTATTGTAAGAAAACTTTCCCTACGAGTAATTCCTTTTAATTAGTGTGTCAGCCCCTTCGTATACAAAAATTGTTAACTATTTAGCCATTAAGAAGTTGCTTAAAGATTTGAAGAAGTTGCTAAAAGAGTTGAATAAAGCTCAAAAGGACAAGATCAAGAGTGATGCTGAGTAATACATTTAAGATGATCCATATATTTAAAAGCATTGTTCTAATCAAGTTATAAAAAAGTTGGTGCACCTAAAATTGAATTTCTATCTATAATAACTTTTTGTGATTCTTATACATGTGAAGGGCATTTTGGATCAAAAAGAACATCATTAAAAGCACTAGATTGTGGGTTCTATTACCCTTCATTATCTAAAGTCTCATATCTTTTTTGGAAGTCTTGTGATCATTGTCAAAGAACAGGTAACTTAGGTTTTATGAATCAAATACCTCAATCTCTTATACTTACAATAGAAATTTTTTATGTATGGGGCATTAATTTCATGGGACCTTTCTACTGTAATTCGGCTCATGCTCAAGCAAATAAAATAATAAATTTAATGACAATTATTAAATTACGTAGTAAAAAATTAAATAAACATCCTAAATTTCTTAAAAGATTGATTTTTGTGTTTTTAATCAATTTGAAAATTTAAGAAAAATGAAATAAAAATTAATGCCTCTTATCAGGATTGCCAGGATCCTTAATTAAATGTAATCTTCGCTTATTTTTGTACATCAAGCTTAGTTGTTATAAACTAAAGTCATTCAATTATTTGGCCTCCAATAATGATCTACACAGGTGATGCGAGAAACCTTCACAAGGTTAGGATCGTGTTTTACTAGAGCCTTACTAGCAAATTAGGTTTCAAAAACCTCTCCTTAATTAAACACCTTTCTCTACAAAAGGAATTGAAAAAAAACATTTTTCATTTTGTAAATTTAACTCGTGCAGCTAAACTTAAATTTACAAGCTAAAGCCATCAATCCCAAGTATCCAAGATGTGTAAACACATTATAAATAATTAGGTTTAGGGTTAAATTCAATTTTAGGTTCAATTGAACTTTAACCCCTTGATAAATTTAAATTTTTAATGTAGTCCCTAAAAGATCAATATCTCTACCATTTAATCCAATCCTATTTTAATTTCATAAAATCTATTAGCTCAAGGAAAAGATTGAACCAAGAGGGGTTGAATTGGTTCAAAAAGAACTTGATAAATTTGAAATCAATTAAAAATAAAAAAGAGTTAAGGGTAAAAAAATAATTAATATATAAAGGTTCAGTCCTTGAACTTGGCACCTAAGTCCTCTCTTCTTGGTACTTTCTTACCAAGGTGATTCCCACAATTCACCAATCAAATTGTTTACCTTTAAGGCTAAGATATAACCATACACCTCTATCTTAACGCTTAGATAGAACCTTTCAATCCTTTTAAGAATTATACCCTAAATTCTCAAATATTTTCACTTACTTTCACATAACCTCTTTTATGATATGAATTAAGTATTTTGTAAACAAATTGAACCTCTAGTAGGTGAATGTTTGCTAAAATTTAAGTATAAGGTGAATGAAATACAAATAGACTTGGAAGAGTATAAATTTGATACCAGAAAAATGAAAAATTTGAAAACTTTTGAGCTTTTGCTATTTAGTGCTTGATTAATCTTTGTATATATTGCTTCTTCAGCTATTGGGAACCTCTATCTATAGCTTGAAATTGATTTATAGACGTTAGGCATTTAATGTGGTGGTTAGAGAGCCATTGTAGCCTTCATAAATGTTTATTTTCGTTCAGACCCACGCTATTGTATCGATACAATACCAATGGTATCAATGCAAGAATTAAAAAAGTGACCGTTTTAGCCTATTGTATTGATACCGCCCAAGCTGTATCAATACAAACACATATGTATCAAAAAATTTGAGGATTTTAGCCAAACCTTGACAACTGCCAAGCATTGTATCGATACATATAGGGTTAGTATCTATACTCACTGCAATGTATCAATACATGCTAAAAATTATCGATGGAAATGAGGGTTTTAAGCATAGTATCGATATATTTATGCACTACATCGATACATACTTCAAAATCCTTTATAAAGTGATTTTTCTTCGATTACTATTAACTCAAACATACCTCAAGAATATTCTAAGTATAAATTATATTTTGGAACATATATTTTTAAGAAAATACAAAATTAGTACTTTTTCAAAATGTTTTTCAATTTTAACACAAATACCAAGTTGAGTACAAATAAATTTAGCCTAAGTTATTTGTTATATCAAAATTAAATTTAAAACTAACAATCCCCCCATTTTTTATATAAAAAAAACTAAAGATAAATTTGCTCTTTTTTAAGAATAAAGAAAAATTCACCCTTAATAAAGCAATGGTTTTCAAAAGTTTACTCTAAGCAAATGGGGTCCTTTAAAGCTACAACATTTCAAATCGATAATTTTGCCCAAGATTTTTAGAATTCAAGCTACATCACGTAAAAAATATGTTTAATATCAACATGTTCTTTAGGTTCCAACGCATTTGGCATGGAAGACATAGAAGATATATTTAGCAATGCAAAACACGTTTGGCAAATTTATGAGATTTCTCCCTATTTTTGTTATATGAAAACACAAGAAAGATCAATTCAAAGTAATGGAGAAAATGCAAGCAAAGATGATGCATTGAGAATAAAACATTAAATAGAGTCAACAAAATAAGTAAAAAAAGTTTAAACGAATCCTAAAAAATTTAAATGTAATCCTAAAATAAACCTAATATGGCTAAGTTTCATTGGCTTAAGGATCCGCGGCAAGTGGAGTAGTAGGCAATGGTGCGTGAGGAAAGGCCATCGACAAGCTATGAAATTGCTCGATCAACACTCGATAACTATGCTCAAGACTAGAAAGGCGAGCATCAATGGAATATAACCAGTGATCCCAAGAGTCAAAACGTCACTCCTATGTGTCAAGATGCCCCATGATGGAATCGTACATATGTTGGAGGTCCATGGGCATGGATGATAAGGTGGTAGGAGCCGAAGGTGGAGGAGGCGCATCATGCTTCATATCATTGTCATGGTCATCGGGAGTGGAAACATCTAGTCGCTTAAGCAGTGGAGGTGGCTATCAATGAGCCTTAGGAATGAAGTCGACGACTTGAATTTTATACTCGGCGAGCCCTATAGATTTGTAACCAATATAATGATAAGTAGATACCATAATCCCACGGTTACAAAAAAGATCAAGACTCTGTGTGCTAAATTAGTAGCTCAATGCTATGCCGTGAAGGAGGCTATGACAACCATGAACATAAAGAATAAGTTCTGCGAAGATAAAATGGGCTAGGTTTGGACGATTCTTGATTTAAATCATATGGAGCCACTAATAATTGAAATCGCTAATCAAGGTGTGTTTGGTGCCATATGGACAGAGCACATAGGAAATGACAAGATAAAATAAGTAATTAATCGAAAAAATAAGGGTGGCTTTATTGTTTGGGATGCACAAGGTTGCGGGATGTAAACCTTCATTGATTATGTCTTCACTCAAGAAACTGAAGGTAATCATAAAAGAACCTGAGTTGACGGTAAGATCTTGTCCCAAAAGATAAGATCGAATAGCAATGACATGATCATGACCATCAATGATAAGCGAGGCATTGCTAAAGAATACATGAACAAGATTTTTGCAAACCAGAATATTAAGAGAAATAAATTTGTTCCATCATAAATTTGAAGAAAAGAATAAGCAATGGATTAGAGGAAGGGGAAGTAGATAACTTGACATTGTTGGATGGGCATACAAGCATAAATGGTACTGAATAGCTCACAAGCCCGTGCATCGTGAGAGCATAGGTCGAAGAATGATTGTGTTTGGGTCGAAGTGGTTAACGAACAATAGCAATGGAAGTACTGGTGGCAGGTCCTTAACGATGAGCAATTTGGTTGGTCTTTGAAGGCATGGTAGTGTTTGAAGGTGGTTAGGGAATTTTATTAAGTAGTGGTGACACAGTAGAATTCGATGCTGGTTCAAACAAGTGGAGGAAAGGATTGACATTGGTGAAATGTTTGAGCTGATTTGGAGGGTATCAGATGAAGTGGAAGTGGGTTTTAATGAGTTTCATCAAAAGTGGTGAAAGCTACCGAAGGTAGCATGTCTAGTAGGTCGAGTTGAAAAAATTGGGTAAGGTGCTAAGGAAGAGTTGGTTGAGGAAAATCGTCGAGCACATGGTGGGCGATAAGTTTTTGTGGCACTATAGTGTAGTGTATTAAGTAAATTCGTAACCAATCACAACAGCAAAATTGGGAAAGACTTGAGAATGAATAATCAATTAAAATTTGTGAAGAAATTTAGACAAATTTTAAGGAATTTGAAAGAAGAATGGTTAAGGTTTAAGTTAACGGATTTTTTGATTTTTTATGGTTTTGGGTGGTAACAGATTGAATTTCAGAGGGAAATGGTGAATTATGACGAAATTAACTTGTTTTGGGTCAAGGATTGTGAGAAAGTGAAAGTTAGATATAGTGTGATGATTAAGGGTTGAGTGAGTGAGAGGAGGCTAAAGGAAAAGGTGAATAGCTCTCAATGAAAATCAACTCTCACAGGCAAGGTTTGCCTAAATCAACGTGAGTATCGATACAAAAGAGGTGATATCGATACAAGGTATCGATACTTAGAGTGTAGTATTAATACAAAAAATAATTTTAGGTTTTGTGCCGATACAAGGAACTAGGTCTCGAGACACAGAACAAATTGAGTCTGTATTAATTCAAAATGAAGAGTATCAAGATATGGTATTGATACATGGAGTCAGGTATCAATACAATGAACAATTATAGGTTTTGTACCGATGCCTTAAAACGGGTTTCGATACTGAGAAAAAATTTGTGCTAGTATCGATACGTATTGCCTAGTATTAGGTCATTTCATTTAAGATGGCATTAATTTAAGCATATTTTTGACCCAATTACTCTTTGAAAAGCATTTGAAAATGCAACTTTGAACAAAACTTTTGACATCAAAATCATTTAGCATGAACAATTCAAAATTTAACAAAAAAAAATCATCCAAGAATCAAAGTCATACAAATGCACATCATCAAACAAGAAGGTATATAAGGCTAGCTTTTCAAACTAAGCATGATGTAAATGATATTGAGGCAAAGTATCAGAATTTCATCAACATATAAATTTATGGTGCATTCATTAAGCTAATCTATCTTCTAATTGTGCAAAATATATCATTGTCAACTGGTTTAGTGAAAATATTTGCTAGTTGATTCAAGGTATCCATGAATTCAAGCACTATATCACTTTTTTGCACATAATCTCTAATGAAGTAATGTTTAATCTCTATACGCTTAGTTTTAGAGTGTTGAATTAGATTTTGGTAAGACAAATGGCACTAGTATTGTCACATTTAGTTGGAATATGACCCATGGTAATGCCAAAATCTTCTATTTATTGTTTTATCCATAAAATTTGGGCAAACAACTTCCCACAGATATGTATTCTGCATTGGTTGTGGATAAAGCAACACTATTTTATTTCTTGGAGAACCATGATATGAGCATATTTCCAAGAAATTGACAAGTACCGAAAGTGCTTTTCCTATCAATTTTACATCCACCAAAATCTATATCGGAATAAGCATGTAAGGCAAGAGATGATTCTTTTGGATACCATAAGCCTAGATTAGGAGTGTCTCTAAGATATCTAAAAATTCTTTTCACAGCAACTAGATGTGACTCTCTAGGTGGTGATTGATATCTATCACATAGGCATACACTAACCATTATGTCGAGTCTACTTGTTGTAAAATATAGCAATGAACCTATCATAGACCTATAAAGTTTAGAGTTAACATATTTACATCCTTCATCCTTCTCAAGCTTTGTTGAAGTACTCATAGGTGTAGAGTAAGGCTTTGCTTCATCCATTTTAAAGCTCTTGAGTAATTCTTTGGTATACTTTACTTGATTAATGAAGATGTTATCTTTTGTTTACTTGACTTGTAGTCCTAAAAAGAATGTTAATTCTCCCATCATGCTTATCTTAAACTCATCTTACATTAACTTAGAAAATTCTTGACAAAGAGATTCATTAGTAGCACCAAAGATAATATCATTAACATAAACGTGAATCATTAAAATGTCCTTGTTTTTTACTTTTATAAAAATAGTTTGTCAACACTACCTCTATCAAAACCTTTTTCAATTAAAAATTTTGAAAGCCTTTCATACCATGCCCGTAGTGCTTGCTTTAGGCCACACAAGGCTTTCTAAAGTTGAAAGACATGATCGGGATAATGAGAATTTTCAAAATTGAGGGGCTGCTCAACATAAACTTCCTCATCAATAAAACCATTTAAAAAGGCACTTTTGACATCCATTTGATACAACTTGAAATTGTTAAAACATGAAAAGGCTAATAGTATTCCAATGGCCTCTAGTCTAGCTACAGGGCATAAGTCTCATCAAAATCAATTCTTTCTTCTTGACTATATCCTTTAGCTGCTAATCTAGTCTTATTTCTAATTATGGTTCAATGCTCATCAAGTTTGTTCCTAAAAACCCATTTAGTACCTACGATAGGATAATTTCTAAGTTTTTTTTACTAAATTCAAAACTTTACTCCTTTTAAATTGGTTTAACTCCTCTTGCATGGCCATGATCCAACTATTATCCTTTAGAGCCTTATCTAAATTCTTAGGCTCAATTTGTGAAAGAAAAGCTACATAATTGCGTGCATTTCTAAGAGATGATCTAGTTCTTACCCTTTTCTTATGATCACCAATTATCTCACCTTCTTTGATAGAAGTTAACTCTCTGGATAATTTTTTTCCCTTTCTACTTGAGTTGGGTCATGTAGTTCTTCCTCTTGTTAAGCTTTTTGATTTTGTATTATTTATCCTTGCTTCTTATGTGATGCTTATTCTTGGTAAATCTCTACATCATCATTATTAAGAGATACCTTCCTCAAGGTTGAGTTAGCTTCATCAACTATAACATGCATTAAATATTCAACAACCAAGGTTCCCTTATTAAACACTTTGTAAACTTTGGAATTTGTTGAATAACTAAGAAAAATTCCTTCATCACTTTTTGCATCAAATTTACCAAGATTATCCTTTCTATTATTTAGTACAAAACATTTACATCTAAAAAGATAAAAATAGCTAATGTTAGGTTTTTTTTCTTTAGAAAGTTCATATGGAGTTTTCTTTAGGATTGACCTAACAATAGCTCTATTTATAATTTAGCAAGAAGTGTTAATGGCTTCTGCCCGAAAATACCTTGGTAAATTATTTTCACAAAGCATGGTTCTATCCGTTTTTTTGAAGGTTCTATTTTTCCTTTCAACAACTCTATTTTGTTGAGGAGTTCTAGGTGCGGAGAAATTATGGCTAATTCCATTTTCATTATAAAATTTGTCAAAACCAAGACTTTCAAATTATTTTCCATGGTCACTTCTTACACTTGAAATAGAATAACCTTTTTTGTTTTGGATAATTATGCAAAAATAATGAATTTTTCTAAGGCTTCATCTTTAGAGCTTAAGAAGAGAACCCAAGTAAACTTAGAGTAATCATCTACAATAACAAATCTATATTATTTACCTCCTAAGCTTAATGTCCAAGTAAGGCCAAAAAGATGAATATGAATAAGTTGTAATACTCTAATAGTTAAAATAATATTAATTTGTTTGAATGAAGCTCTCTTATGTTTCCCTTGAACACATGCATCATATATTCTATCATTATCAAATTTCATTTTTGGCAATCCAACAACAAGGTCTTTTCTAGATAGTTTGGAAATTACATTCATACTAGCATGTCCTAATCTTCTATGCCACAACTAAGACAAGTCATCATTATTAGTAACAAAATAAATATTTTGATAAGACAAGTCATCTAGATGCACAACATAGACATTTCTTTCTCTATGTCCAATAAAAACAATTTTATTCGACTTAACATCAACAACTAGACAATTCATAAATTCAAATATAACTTTCATGCCTTTATCACACAATTGACTAATACAAAAGAGTTTATGCTTGAGACTTTTAACAGATAGAACATTTTTAATATTGGATAAAGAATTTTTACCTATGGTTTCAATACCTTTAATTTGTCCTTTTGAGCCAAAAGTAACACTTCCTCTATCCTTAGGCCTTAGTTCCATGAATTGATTTTTATCATCGGTCATGTGCCTTGAGCATCCACTATAAAGGTACCAAGAATTCTCCCTTGTTGAATTTGCTTTGAAGCAATTCTCTTCCTCCTATAACCATAAAGTCATGTTTTCTTTTTAAGTATTCGAATTTTCTTTGGTCCTCGAGTATTAGTGTTCACAATTCTTGTGCCTTTTGGAATCCATTTTATTTTGGTAGCCTCATCTTGAGATGTGCTAATGCACCTTAGGGAGCTATACCCTCCTAATAAGCCTGCCTCTATAAGTAATAGTTTTTAAAGAACACGTCTAAAATGTATGACAAAGTTTATGGCAATGAATACATATGCTAGATGCATCAAATGATTCATTTTTGTGTCACAAAGAAATTCTTGAAG
Source organism: Adansonia gregorii (assembly GCA_038382025.1). Taxonomy (NCBI): domain Eukaryota; kingdom Viridiplantae; phylum Streptophyta; class Magnoliopsida; order Malvales; family Malvaceae; genus Adansonia; species Adansonia gregorii. The sequence goes on along the minus strand of JBBYHO010000018.1, from coordinate 10,852,289 downwards.
TGAGTTTCTTTTTCAATTCTATTACAGCCCAAACCATTTTTATCAAAGAATGCTCTTTGTGTTTTTGGCATATTATTTAAATTTTGTTGTACCATACAAAACCTTGTAAATGACTTATGCAAGTTTGTGCTTTTCTTGGTTAGTTCATCAACATTGACTTGTAACTCATCTACTTTCTTCTTAAGATCATCATTTGTCATGCTTAATGTTTTATTTTCTTTTTTAAGTTTTGAAATCATTTTCTTATATTTTAAATTCATGGTTTCAAATTGTAATGCTAATTCATCAAATGCATTTTGTAATTCATCAAATAAGTAAGGATTAGCATTAGAAGATACCTTGGGTTCATTATGAGCCATGAGACATAGTTTGGCCACCTCTTTATTATCATTATCGGATGTATCACTATCACTCTATGTGGCTGCCATAGCGTTCTTCTTTCGCTTTTTCGGGTTTGGCTTCTTTCACATTGGACATTCAAATATAATGTGTCCCAGTTTCTTATACTTATAGCAAATGATTTGTTCTTTCTCTTTCTTGCTTGAATCTTCTTTCATAATATCTCTTCTAAGAGCTATTCTTGCTTTATTCATTCTCATGAATTTATGGAATCTTTTTACAAACATGGCTATTTCTTTATCTTCCCCAACCTTCTCATCATTATCATCATCATCACTAGGAGTGGTTGTTTTAAAGGCAACAATTGCCTTCTTTGGTGGCTCTTAACCGTGCTTGACCTTCCTCTCATAAGTTAAAAGAAAACCTATAAGCTCATCCAAAGAAAATGTCTTGGGATCCTTGGATTCCTCAACTGCTATTATTTTGGCTTCCTAAGACTTGGGAAGGCTATTGAGTAAATTCTTCACCATCTCTTTATTTGCATAGGTCTTTCCAAGTGCCTTCAACCCATTAATAATATCCGTGGACCTATCCGACATTTTTTTAATAATTTCATTCGTCGTCATCTTAAACAATTCATAGTCAAGTGTAAACATCTTTATTTTGGATTCCTTGACTCTATTTGTTCCTTCATGTATGGTTACTAACTTGTCTCCACACTTGCTTGGCATTGTCATATAGTGAGACTCTAGTACTCACTTAGACCAAGAGCACAAAATAGTGTGTGCATGGCCTTGGCATTTAATTGTGCCATTTTGGTGTTTTGTTCATCCTATTCTTTTTCTTCTTCTTTTGGCATAATACAATCTCTAACTCACTTCTTAGGGATGAGTGGTCCATTGACAACGATCTTACATACTTCATAGTCATTTGCTTGGATCAAGAGCCCCATCCGTGTCTTCCATTATAAGTAATTCTTACCATTGAAGAGTGGAGGTCTCATGATGGAATGGCCTTCAAGTCCCATAGCATTTGCATTTGTCTCAAATGCCATGAGACAAACTTTATCTTAGCTTGTTAACTTTTATGAGCTTCTTAAAGCTTTAAGCATTATGTTTGCATTCTCTATTTTTTAGCTATCAAGGATCTTTTCTCAAGGTTGTGAAACCTATAATAGAGACTAAAGCTGTAATGCCAATTGTTAGCTCAAGGAAAAGATTGAACCAAGAGAAGGGTGAATTAGTTCTACAAGAACTTCATAGATTTGAAATAAATTGAAAATAAAAAAGAGTTAAAGTAAGAAAAACAAACAATGAATATATAAAGGTTTAGTCCTTGAACTTGGCACCTATAACCCCTCTTCTTGGTGCTTTTTTACCAAGGTGATTCCCACAATTCACTAATCACATTGTTTACCTTTAAGGCTAAGGTATAACCTTACACCTCTATCTTTTAAGGCTTAGATAGAACTTTTCAATCCTTTTGAGAATTCTATAACAAATTCTCAAATGTTTTCACTCACTTTCACACAACCCCTTTTGTGATATGAATGAAGTATTTTATAAACAAATTAAACCTTTAGTAGGTGGATGTTTACTTATATTTAAGTATAAGGTGAATGAGATACAAATAGACTTGGAAGAGTATAAATTTGACACAATAAAATTGAAAAATTTAAAGACTTTTAAGCTTTTACCGTTCAATGCTTGATTGATCTTTGTATCCCTTGCTTCTTCAGCTATTAGGAACCTTTATTTGTAGCCTGAAATTGATTTATAGACATTGAGCATTTAATGTGTGGTGGAGAGCCGTTGTAGCCTTCATAAATGCTTCTTTCCATTTAGACCCGCGCTATTGTATCAATAGAATACCAATAGTATCGATACAAGAATTAAAAAAGTGATCGTCACAGCCTGTTATATCAATACCCGCCAAATTGTATTGATACAGACACAGGGTTTCAGCCAAACCTTGGCTATTGTCGAGCGTTGTATCGATACATATGTGGTGAGTATTAATACTCATTGTAATGTATCGATCCATGCTGAAAAGTATCGATACAAATGAGGGTTTTAAGCATAATATCGATACAGTTATGCATTATGTCGATACATACCTTCAAAATCCTTTGTAAAATTATTTTTCTTTGCTTGATATTAACTCAAACATATCTCAAGAATATTTTAAGTATAAATATGCATTTTGGAATATATATTTTTGAGAAAATACAAACTTAGTACATTTTCAAAATGTTTTTCAATTTTAACACAAACACCAATTTGAGTACAAAATAATTTAGCTTAAATTGTTTGTTATATCAAAACCAAATTCAAAGTTAACAAAATCACCTTTATATGCATGACCTATTAGGCCCTTAACAAGTTGGCAACAAATATAAAGTAATTAGATTAAGAATATTTATATTTATAGACCATGAGTGGCATTTAGCAATGCATTGCAGCCACCCAAATGCTAGAAGAGTCAATATGGTTTGATAGGCCTTTCAGTGTACATTATGTCAGTGTAATTCAATCCTTTCATCATATATCCTAAACTTAGCAAGAGCATGGTTTAGTGTCTACCCTTAGCCCATTCGATATTAGTAAGCAACCTCAATGTATTAGCTCTATAATCGTATTAACTTGGCTAAGGTCTTTGAGTTAACACAGGCTAGGTACATGCAAGTTATGATCCCTTAAATCACTTGCTGATGAATCTTCATTGGACTACTCATTCACCTTCAATATGTTTTATATCATACTTAAAACAACCATTATTTTGATATCCATCCATTATGGACTTATTTGTGATGATCTTTAAAGTTATAATTCACATACAAGGTGACCTAGTTTCACAAATCTAAGGATTACTTACACTACTGACACACGAGAGTTTTTTTTATAGACACTCAAGTGAAGTACCAAATGGAACTCTCATAGCGGGTTATGTTCAGTGAACTTGTTACCATAACAAGCACCCATATACATGGCCAATGTTTTGTTTCATGGGCTTTATCTTTATAAGTTATTAATAACAATTTATAATCAAAGTTATGGCTAAAGAAATATCGCATTACATTAGTCTAATAATAATGTATTTTACATGAAATAACTAAAAGTTTATGCATTACAAGCAAATCTGATGGGCTTATAGGGCTTACACTAACATTTTTTTGTTATATTTTGGTAATCTTTACATTGTACTTGCAATTAATTATGTCTCAAACTAGGTGGAAGCAAAAGCCACCAGAACTGATCACTCTAAAATTGCTATAGGTTTTTTAAAGTCTAATATCTTTACAAGGTTTAGAACACCTAGGCCTATGATCAGCGATAGAGGTAAACATTTTTGTAATAGGTTGTAAAGCTTTTTTAAGGAAACAGAATATCACATCAAATGGGCAAGTTAAAGTATCAAATCAAGAAGTGAAATCCATCCTTAAAAAGATGGTTAACCCAAATCAAAAGGATTAGAGTTTATGCCTTGATGATGCACTTTGGACTTATTAAATAGAATATAAAATGCCTATTGGTATGTCTCCTAACTATGACAAGCCATGCCTTATCCCAATTAAACTAGAACATAAGGCATATTAGGCCATTAAGCAATGCAACATGGAGATGGATGTAGCGAGTATTTAAAGGAAACTTCAATTGCAAGAACTTAAAGAGATACAAAATGAGGATTCTGAAAGCCCCAAGATTTATAAGAAAAGGACCAAAGCTTTGCATGATAAGTTGATATCTAGAGAAATCTTTATTGTTGGAAAAAAGTTTTTTTATTTCACTCATGCCTTAAGTTATTTCCAAGTAAGTTACATTCTTGTTGGGTAAGATCTTTTACAGTAACTAATGTTTTCCCTTAATAGTGTAGTTAAAATTAAAAGACAAAACATGAACAAGGTGTTCAAGGTGAATGGACGTAAGTTGAAGCCATACTATGAGAACTTCACAACATAGGATGTACAAGGGGTACCATATGAAATTCTTTAGGCTATTGACTAGCTTGTAAGCCTTGTTTAATCTTTGTCTTTGATTTCTACTAGAAGGATTAATTAGTAATTATTTTAGTCTATTTCAGTTTTTTTTTTTTTTTTTACATTTTCAATGTTTGCGAGTATCATTCTGGTAAGCCTTCACGAGACTAAACTCATCCATTAGGGTCACCTAGGGTTTTAAAGGCTTGCGTCATATGCTAAATGCCATCATGATTTCCGATGAAAGTGGATTAGATTAGATTTTTCCTACTTTGTTTTTATTTTGTTTTGCTTAAAAACTAGCAAAAGCTAAGTGTGAGAGAATTTGATAAGTTCATAATCACATATTTATACACTTTCTATTCTTATTATTTTTGTTATGTTTTCTATCTTTATTTTTATTACTTATGGTTGTTTTCCAATTTTAGATTTATTTTAAAGAATGAAGCAAAACTTATTAATGAGGATATTAATGAGCTTAAAATATTATATTCATAAATATGGAAAAAGATATTAGACTAAAACAAATAAGATTTTATAGTAAAAGCTTGATTTTTGCATTCCACGTAATATGCAGGTACCTACCTTAAAAGCATCAGAATTAGTCAAACAAATCTACTTTAAAAGTGGCATCCATATTTCCTACTATGAATAGGGTTTTTAGCCTCTATAAATAGATGACTTTGGCATTCCAAGGGATAAAAAGTCAAAATTAAGAGGAGGCTAAAAGCATAATACCTAGAAATGAAAAACGAGGAGCAAACTAAGACGGAGAGGAAGAGACTATAACTATCCACTATATCTGAGTTTCTTCTTTCTCTTTTCCTTTCCTTTTCCTTTTCATTTTCTTTCATTCTTGTTGGAATTTCTAATGAATCTATTCTTCAACACATCAAGCATGTGTAACTAAATTCTTTTATGGTTAAGGGTGACTTCAAAGTCCAAGACATAACTTTATAATTGATTTTCAGAATTATTCAACAATTATTAATTGAAATTGCTTGTGTTCTTCCATAAAAACAAACTATGATTTTTATTTTGTTTTGTTTAAATGCACAACTAAATAGACTTTTGTAATTATCTATTGCTAGATTAGAAATCTTAATTCATAATGATCTTGTTTTCTTATTCATTAGTAGTAGTTTGTGATTAATGATTATAGTCAATTTTTTGTTGATTGCAATGTGGAACATAAACTAAGTTAAATAATCCAAACTTATGTGGTTGTTGCTTATATCAACCTATCTTTCTTGCCTTAAAGCTTTTGATTAGATTAAATCCAGAGAGTTATTCTATTTTTTTAGTAGTTTGATTTTAAATAGAAAGCTTATTCCATTTAACAAAAAACTAAGAAAAGACCAAGGTAGCAAAGCTTGTTGCTACAGTTGGTAGTTGTAAAAGATAATTAGACATAAATTCTGATATTGATTTATAGTTTATATTCGGTGGCAAATGATTCCTTAACTATACTGTTCGTCAATAATTCCGTTTTCTTAAACCTGAGTTTCACTTTTACTTTGATGTTGCTTATTTTATTTGCATCTCAATACAATCAACCCCCATCATAGTTTGGTTTATTTCTTTGTGAAGTCTTTTGAATTTGTTTAGTCATATATTAGAATATAGTTTTGCATCAATAACTTATAAATTGAGAACAATCTATTCGAATATAACCTTTGCTTACTACTATACGCAATAATAACCTTAATTTAGTGCAAGGATTTAAGAGATATATTATTTAGTGTATCATTATACATGTAAAACTATACAATAAAACTAGATGATGTATGTTATAATTAATTCATTGCCAAATAATATAACATATAACATATAAATAGTTTATATAAATAGAAATGAAAACACCCTTTCTTGCTTATAAAAAAAATCCCTTCATTAAATTTTTAGCATTTTTGTCAAGAATAATTTGTTTATATTGGTCATTTTCATTCAAAATCATAGGTTTGGTACCCAAAAGCCATTCTTGCCCACATTTTGGTTTAGCTGTCCTTTGATTATGAAAAACAATTTTTGAACAAAATGTAACCCATTTAAGATTGTTTTGGCAACCAAAAGTATCCCAAACAAACCCTAAGAAAATTGTAAAACAAACATTAAGTTCAAATATCACCTAACACTCAAAATAAACAGAAGGCAGTCCATTGTACAGTTGCTCCACCGAGTCAATGAAAGGAAAGCCATAAAACAAATAAATTTATATGGTATTGTAACAAATTTGAAGCTATATATTATCAAACTTGCAGCGAATTCAAGTATGATAATGGAGAATTCATGCTTCCATGTCAACATCCAATAACTTTGTTAAGAGAGAAATTTATTTACTTGGCAAGTGATTGAGATTTATAAAGAAAAATAAAAGATAGCATTTATTACACCATACATCTTTTATCTTATAAGTTTTTGGTCTATTCTTTAACCCAATAGTTTCTCTAGAATAGCATTGATTATACCCCATGAATGGCTCTTTCCCAAAAACAAAAATCGTGCATCCAATGCAACCTTTCCTCATTGTTTAAAAGATTTAAACTATATACTTTTATAAAGCACCCAAATAACAATTCTTTTTTCGTTACTAAACTTTAATTTTGAATATATATATATATATATAT
>JBBYHO010000018.1:10818461-10831315 GCA_038382025.1 Adansonia gregorii | reverse complement strand
TTATTTTTAATAAACAAAATGAAGAAAAAAAAGTGCTTCAAAAAAGCTAAAAATAAAAGTTTTTCAAAAATAAGCTAACTTTTTACATAAATTTTATTTTTATTCCAAATTCATTAAAATGTAATTTGATATCTATAAAAAACTCATAAAAAGAAATTTTTTAAACGATTTTAACTTAATTTTTAAAATTTTTATTTTTTATAAGAGCTTTCTAGTAAGTTTTAAGCTAAAAAAAAAATTAAAAAGGCACATACATTACATTTCAGGTAAAATCATTAAAAAACGCATTTTAAAGAATAAAGCTTTTGAATACTAAATTTTGTACCAAAAACAAATGGGAGATGGAACTTATCTTCTTTTCCTTTCTCTTCCCCTTTCCTTGTTTTTGGACAAAGGGTTGAAAGCAACGTTTCATCCACATATTGCTTCACGGAAGTAGAACAGCAAATCCCTTAGCTCCCCATTCTCCAGCTTTGTAGGGTCCCCAAAACACAACTTTTTCCTCCTTTATTACTGCTGGGGCCCTTCTTCTGGTTCTGAGATCATCATACCCTCTGAGAAGGTGGAGAGAAGAAAGTGGGGCCCCCCGTCTTTCAATGCAACTACGAACTCAGGCAGCTCTAACTCTCAGCTGTGCTACCAACAAGCAAACCTTGGCCAGTGTTAATAGAGGAAGAAGGCCAGGGGGAATACTTTTCAAAGCTTTTTTTTCATGCAGGTTTAGCAGTCATGGAAAAGAAGGTGGGGGGCCTCTACTGATTTGGCATGACATGGATTTTGCAGGGCTCACGTGCACCGCACGTGATCAGTTGGTTGATGGGTTGTCCTTTGTGGGGACTTCGCCAACAGTTTGGGGAGCCATTTCGGATCCCGTAGCTAGCTTTTGCGTTTTGCTATGCTATTAGTGATGGTGAAGGATGAGAGTTTACTTCCATTTTTTTTCCCTTGTTGGTTGGGGGATTACTTTCGATTTTGAAAGTCACAAAAAATGTGTCAATCGTTAAGAGTCTGACTCACTTCTTGTTTTATTTGTTGGAAGCTTACACCTATAATATTATATACACACATATATGTTAGAAGATATGAAGTTCAGATACTATGATTGCTTACATACATAAGAAATATTTAAAAAAAACTACATTATGATTGTTACATACATGAGAAATATTTTAAAAAACTACATTATTGATATTATAAATTGTTTTATTATTTCAAGTAAAAATAATCTATTTCTGTAAAAGTTACTCACTAATTTAATAAAAAATAAAGTGTTAATATCGTATCTTAATTTTTAATATGTTGTATCAATTTATACAATAAATAATCACTAATATATTTGATAATCTTTATTACTTTAACCATAAATATAAATAAAATATGAAGGAAATTTTACAATCTAATCTAACAACAATCATCATGAAATTCTATTTTTAATTGTGATAACATATTATTGTCAAAATCCATTTAATTCAATTCGACTTTGGTTGATTTAAGTCTTGTATTTATCTTTAAGCTTATATGCCGTAGATTTTAAACTTTAAATATCAGTATTTGCGATAGTTTTTTTTATCTCTTTTATTAAAAATATCCATTTAATTAATTTCAAAGTTTCTCTATCTTTGCAAGCAAGATTTAAAAAAAAAAAAAGGTTTTGCAAGTGAAATTAACTCGATTCAAACAAAAACTTGCTGCAAATATAACACATGAAAAGAAAACAGTTAGAAATTAGTGAGGATGAAAACTTTCATCTTTCACAATGAGATAACCAGTATTATTTTCTATTTCCCAAGTATTATAAATGTATGATAAACCTAGTATAATGATGTACACTTGTATAATAATTTGATGGTGTTTTTTATTTTAAAGAGTTTGGTATTTTTGAATATTATTGTGAAAATTGATTGAAATTGATGAAATTAAATTACAAATATATATTTTTATATTTTTTATAAAATATTACTTGATCTCATTTTTTATTTTGCATTATTTAAATATATATTGCAATATATATGCTTTATAATGCTAATATATATATATATATGTATGACAAAAAGAAAAAAAAATTAAGGTAGAGTGGAATATATAGCTTTGTTTTGTGATTAATTTAAATTGACATCTATATAGGTAGCCATTATTGGTAAAGATTAAATCTATATACTGAATTCCCATCATCTTTAAAACCTATAAACCTAATTGGAAAAGAGGTTACAGGGCATCGCCATTATTCGAACTAGATTATGATCAAACGGTGGTATGGTAATACAAATGAATTATTTAATTAAAAATTCCATTGAAAGTGATAGAAGAGAAGGTAGGTTGAAAAAGTGGATATACAAATTAATAGCTGGGGATAATTATGAGCTTCGACTGGGGCTGTTGCAGTGTTTTAATGGAAATACTTTAAGAGCTACATTATTGAATTTTGTGTGTACTCCATCCATACATTTGTTAGGAAAGGAACTCTGAAAGGCATTCACATAAGAAGAAAAAAAAAATCCATTGAAGTTGATGTTTCAATTAATTGTGGACTATATTTATATAATTAATGTATTATCTTTTTTTTAATTTAATAAAAATACAATAAATATAAAAATATAAAATAATAATTAAAACACCTTTAATTGACATTTATTAATCGGAACCTTCATTGAAGATCAATGATTAATAAACCGTTGACACTGATTTGGAAGGAAGCTTTTGAATGGTTTGGTTGATGGATAGTAGTGGGCGTATATCTCTATTCAATAAACTCAAACGTTAAAACCCCATAATTTATATTTAATTTGTAATTTATTGTTGCATAGATATTCTTGTAATAATCCAAGATATTATCATCAGACAATTTTTAATCATAATTAATTGGTCATAACTGCAAATGAGTTACTAAAAACAAATAGAAATTAAAATGTTCTTTCACCAAATTAAGTAATTAACCACTGTTGGAAGGTGTAAAATATAACAAATAAAATTCAATATTTTCACGCACAGTCTCACCCACCACCTGTTCTTTCTCTCTTTGATCTTTAATAAAATAATTCAGCACTATGAACAAATTTTATACTTTTCAGGAGATATGAAAATGGAACTTAAAATCATTATTCGTCTAAGAAATGTTAAAAATATATTGTTATACGATAATTTTTAGGGGAAAAAAAAGTTAGCTTGGGGTTTTTTGGCTAAGTTATGGTCCAAACTCATAGGGTTTGTAGTCACACTCTTGACTATGAGCTCCGAAGAGAAAGCACGTCCGTCTGCGACGTCGATATGTATGGAAATCTGCCATCCGTCCGTCATATTATTTCTGTTGAGAACATACATATAGTGACCCACGGTGGGCATGGACTCTTCCTCCTCTGCGTTTGCAAGCTTAGACAATGAAGATAGTGTATGCACGATTAATCCTTCAAAAATGTTTCTAAGTGCTTGCTAAAATTCTTCTTACCATTTCGTAAGGGATGATTCATATCAAAGTTCAAGTCGGACTGACATCAGGATCTGTAGCCTAACGTTTTCAATGAAAGAATATCTTAGAAGTTTTCCTCTCATTGAAGCAACTTTAAGTGAAGAAGACATTAGGTTAACACACACACACACACACACACACACATATACATACACATAGAAACCTTTTCCGGATTAAAAAGACAAATCAAAGGAACCCAAAATATCAACAGAACGAAAACTTTTTCCCAAAGCAGAAGATTCATAAACAAAATGCAATGTTCTAGTTTGCAAGTTCAAAGGGCAGGCTGGGATTACTATACTGATCTTTATTTGCCTTTCCAAAACTCTGATCATTCCAACAGGTTTTCCAAAAAAGCAAATTCGATTCTTCCCGAAACATAGAGTGCGCTAGAATTGTGCATCTTGGGGAAAAAACGATTAACCTTCGCTAACGCAGTCTTAATTAAGGACAAGAAAAATAATAATCTGTTCACATGTAAATCTTGCAGTAAGAAAAAAAAATCCATTAACAACACTACGATAATAATAATAATAATAATAATACAAGAAAGAATTGATTAAAAAAGTTACAAAAAGTAGGGTAACTTGAGCTGAGTTCTTGGAAGCCGAATCGTGCCCGGCCAATCTCCTTCTGCAACTTCTCTTCGAGTCGTCAAATTCTGACGCCACATGAAACCTACTTCATTTGCCCACTCATTAAAAATACCAAAGATTTCTTACCAACTAGTCTAATTTCCTCTCATAAAAATCAGAATGTTTTTCGCTATTACTTCTTTCTCTAATCAGTTAGTAATAAACCACATAAAAATTGAATATACATTAGATAAAATGGGAAATGCCAAATAGCAATACTCAGTTCCTCGTGACATCATTACCATTTGATTCACTAAGTAGATATGTAAATTGTAACTGCATCAACTGTAAGTAGTATAATGGAGAATTAAAAGAGTCACCTGCTGCTATGTTTGACAAAAAAAGTTGTTCCAACCCTAGCACCACCACTTTGGGTGCCTTGGAGTGCATCTCACAAATTTTGTGCCTCGGGTGATAGTTTTTAGCTTTGCCAATGCAACATGGCATCCTTCAACTTGACACCTTAGCACCGCCGCTGGAGGCCCCATCATCATGGCTTTCGACGAGGAAGGCCCAACTCTGGCAATATCGTCGCCGCCGCCACAGCCACCAAGATTATTGTAATCAGGTTTACATTAATTTCTTCCCAATGGAGAACCCACCATCCAGGTGTCGCTCAGTCAGAGCTGTAGAATCCTCGAAGTAGTGCCTCTTGCCAAGCTTCAAGCAAACAAGATGAGGGTCCGTGTGCATGTGTAAAGACAGTGATGCTGGCTCAAATGGCGGGCAAGACCAGCATTGCCGTAGGAAGGTACATGGGCAGTATTCGCCTCAGGGAGCGTGGAGGCTGACCACACCCTGCTGGCAGAAGTGTCGTATAAATTGAAGGTGTTAGTATTATTGTTTCCTCCTTCCTAATGGAGTTTTTTAGTTTTAAGCTCCAAAATGTCCAAGCTAGATTCAAGCTGTTATTACCATTATGCCCTCGGTTCCCGATGAACAAGTTCTCGCCAGTTGCCATAATCTGTCTTTTCCTTCACTTGCAGTTGCAGCTAGCAGTCTTTAGTGCACATGCAAAGTTAAATGAGCGACTTATACATGGTTTGAAGTTCAAGCGAAATAATGATAGTAAACATTTTTATATACATATGTAATTTGGGAATGATAGTAAACATTACGACAACCGTATATATGTTTATCTGCTAAAAGACTACTAATGAGGTAAAAAAAGAAACTAGCCCAACCTCCTAAAAAAATACCTTGGAAGGTTGGAATCTATATAAAGGGCCGGGTAAAAAAGATATTGAAAGTTACAGCTTTGTTTCTTTTTATGCCTAAAACATTGACAGAATTAATACCATCAAAATTCAAAAATGAAAGAAATCAACTTATTATTGTACGAATCTGAACTGACTCAATGAGTCGATTCCCATATTAAATGCAATGCTGCACAGACGGTAAAGTGTTGACACAATCTTCGATTAGGGGAGTCTCCTGGCCATAGAAGTCTCCAGAAAATGGCCACAATACATAATTAAAATATATGCCCTTCTTTTCGAATGGCGATTGGCTTAATGAAAATGGAAATGAAGCTAAGATTAGATGGTATTTGTCGGAAATAAAACATAGCTTGGAGACCTGTTATGCTTGAATTCATGTTCTGATGGAAAAAAATTGGGACAGTCCCTGGGAAAAACGGACTGCAATTAGCAAAAAATGTCCTGCCTTAGTCAATTACTCAATCTTTTGGTTGTCGTGAAATGGTAAAGGAAGAATAAGGTCTTTCGCAGACATTGCAGCCAGCATAGGACCAGCGTTCAGACCGGCAATGGAAACACTGCTAAGCCGCACGAGGCTACGCGCGTCTTGGCAAGTGCTTGCGCGCCGTATACTCCGCTGTCATTCCAGGGATGGAAACGTACAAACTTAAATATTACTCCCATCTTACCACGAGCTGCCTGAGACGGTGGACACTTGTCAATATCAGAGACCATATATAACCAAAAGACTGAATCATCGGGGGTATTTAAAGTTGTGGGACCCAAAATAATTAATGGTCATAGATCCAACCACATGTATGGCCATCATGGCCCAACCATGTGTACTTGGGTTGCAGGAGTGGAAACATTTATATTTACAGCTGTAATAATGCTAGTATAATACTAGAACGAAACAATGGAATTCCTAAAAAGCTGGAAAAGAATGGGAAAGAAAAAAACTCGCACGCTCAACTTGCTCTAAATGGGTGTTTGACACGTGTACATCATCAAATTGGATTCAGGATTAATCGGAAGCTGAGAGGCAAACGAAGTTTGACACTATATGATTTTTTTTTTTTTTTTACAAAAACAAGCGTAATCTGAGAATGGAGAATTGTCCAATTTTTAGAATTTATATTTTAAATTTATTTATTATTAATTAATTATATAAATTAATTAAATTAAATTTCAAATTAAATTATATATAACTTTTAACTAAAGACAAAGAACTTGAAAGACAAGAAAATACGGGGAAGTGCATTTATTGTTATTTGTTTCTGTGTTTTGGATGCTGCAAGAGGGGGACCATTTGAATTTTCTGATCATCAAAATTTTGGCCATAAATCTATTAATAAAACATTCTCTTATTTGCTTATAAAAAGCGTTGGATTCCAAAGGAATTAGAAAAAAAAATGTCCCGACTGATAATCAGAGTATTGAAAAGAAATATACTTGTTACTGTGTATACTACTTGCAACAAAAGTATCGTTATCCTCCTCTAATACTAGCTCATACTGTTGACCTTTCCCTTACTCAGTTCTGCAGTTCTTTCTTTCACTTCTTTCTTTTGAGTGAACATTGATACCGAATAAAGGGAAATGTGGTGAATGAGACCTAGGAGAACTGACAAGCGAAGGAAAGCTTTAATGCAAGATATATCTATATATATATATAGGGCTTGGAACAGAATCGAAGATGAAAAGGCCCTTTTTTTGTTTTTTTTTTAAATTTTATTGGATCCTGCTAAATTAAACGCTTTGAATTAATATGATCTTATGAATGAAAAAAAGAAAAAAGAGAAGACGTGCGAAAATTTGTATAGAATCTGTTCTTTAGGGTCACTATTTTAGTGAAGATGGCATCATATCATAATATTCATGTTAACCAAATTATTACATGCTCGATGAGAAGCGAAGCTTTCAATGACTACTTTTTACTTTATCCAAGCTATAGAATATAGGTCGGCCTAGGATGAATCCTTGCTACAACCCCAAAGGATTTCCCAATAAGCAACATGATAAACAGATGAAAGGAGAAAACTAAAAAATTATGTATTTGATTTACTATAAAAATTTTTTATTATAATTATATTTTAATATATTATAATAATATAATTATTTTATTCACAAAAAAATTATTTCATAAAATAATTTATTATAATTTTTATTTTAAAAAATTATTAAATAATCATTTTGAGCTCTCACTAAATAAGTATTTTTACTTTAAATAAAATAAAAAATTAATTTAAGATATTCGCATCTCTAAAAAAAATTTAAATTTATATTACTTTATTTCATTAAATTAAATTATTAAATATAATTATTTTATTTTATTTTTATAAAATAATTATTTTATTATAATTTTATTTTTTCAATAAATCGAACGTAATAGAAGCTAATCATCGACTTTGAAAGTGGTTTCGAGGACTTCTTGGTCAGATTAAACTTCGTTAGGCAATACTGGATCTACTGTCAAAACCCAAACTTCTGGAAGCGGTACGGTTTCTCAATCTAGTCTTCTCTAAACTTTCCTAAGACTTCACAATGGGACATAGCCCAATGATATTGGTCACAGCTGCCGTGACGATATCTTTCCAAGCCCCGTTATTGAATTTCAATTCATTCCTTCGCATTGATAAAAAATTTTTTAATTAAAAATTTAATTTAATTAATTTATATAATCAATTAAAATTTAATAAATATAAACGATCGTTAAATTATGAACTCCAAAAGAAAAAAATTTAAAGCACTATAAAATGTTTGTTTAGTATCACAGAACACCTTTATTTAACTTTTTTTCCTGTTTTCTGGTAAAAAAAAATATGATTTTCTTGATTAACATGCAAAAAGGGGATCAACTATATGTTTCAATGGTGTCTTCTTTTTCGTAGCATTTTATTCCATTTTTCACTTTCAAATGGATTTTTTTTAATGCAAATGAGTGAGAAATCAGGACTTAAATATGTGAGAATTGTTTACGAATTAAGAAAAGGTGAAATGGATTATATATTAATTCCATTTTTCACTCTACAAATGCAGGACACTATGAAAATCATTTTTATTTTTCAAAGGTGATGTGGGCTTTTATTAGGAGATGGGAACAAAGTGGAGTTAATGTTCAATCCTTTTTGTTATAGGGAACAAAGCATGCCTAATTTGCATAAACAAATATATATATATATATATTAATATTAGGTAGACAGCAAGCCACTTTGGTATTAAAAAAAATCAAAAAGGAAAAAAATTATATGGTTGTTAAGTTTGCAGATTCTATTAATGAAATTAAAGGTTGTCCAATTTTTTATAAGTTATCAAAAACTAAAATAAATCATTATTTTTTAATTTTGTTTGTGAAGTTATTAACCGAGTATGAAAGAATTAATAGGGAGGGCATTTAAACTCATGTTAATTTTGGATTTATATTCGATGCATTAACAACCTATAAATTTATGTACTATTAATGAATCATATAACGTTGATTCAATAAAATTCAAATTATTTATATTTACTTTTGAAAATTAAAATTGATTTGATTATCTTAACAATCTGATTCAATAAATGAAATTGATTGATGAAAAATGTTATTTAGATTTAGCTTAGTGCAAAGGGAAGGGCGAGAATGAAAATTGTCAGAAATTTGGAATTGAGCAAACAACTTCCCATTCCATTACTTCCTTCAAGTGAAGAAGATTCGAGTCTTTTATAAGTGCAAACACAGCGAGAGCAGAGCGGTCTGTTGCATGAACTTCTCAGAGTAGAGAACAGATTGAGTCGTCCGCACGTCTGAACTGTGACTGATAATAACTACAACAACAATTAATGATAAATCCTAACGACTCAGTAAACACTTTGCTTCAAACTGTAGCCTTTTCCTCAGCTTTCAAGATTTAGATTAAAAAAAAAAAAATACAACTAGAGTTTGTTAGGCCTGAATGAAATGTCACCCCAACTCGGCTCTCTTACCCTTCGCCACAAATCCCTTTTTTTTTCTTAATTACTTTTTCTTCCTCTATTTGGGTCCACCTTCCACCACCTACTCCATAAAATTTCGTGGTTTCATTTCATCCAAAACCAAAACCCTTTCGGCTTTATCCTCCAATATCATTAACATTTAAGAATCCACTCAAGTTTCGTACCCAAAAAAGGTTCAAATTCAAATTTTAAACAAATTGAGTAAAAACAAAGAATAAATTGAACTCCATGAATTTGACAATATAGACACACACCTCAATGACAGTTGAATTGAAATTTAAGTAAAATAGAATAAGGTGGTTTAATTTACAATAGATTAATCAATAGACCAATCCTAGATCAGTAGATTTATTTTTCACAAATAAAACCAAATACATTGCTGTGCCTATAAACCTAGGTTGTATAAAGCAATGGGATACATCGACTGGATGCTCATTTACTAGCCACCCCATAAATACAAATTTGATTCTTTCTTGATAATAACGCTTCCCTCCACCCCTATATTCCAAAAATCTCCACCCCTTTAACATGCTTCGACCATCCACTCACACTCTCTCCCTTCTCCTCATCTTCGTTCTTCACAACTTGCTACCATACATGCCGGCAAGATCAGTACCCGAGTTTCCATTTAAGCAACTAACTGAATCAACTGTCAATAACTGCTACTACAATAGCGGCCATGTCAGCGGCATGTTGGAGATCAAGGAATACTTCCACTAACATCACCAGATGACAACATATCTGATTATATCTTCGATGCTCAATGGAAACCAGCTATCATTCATTATCAATCAAAACTTGGCCTTGAGGTTAGCGGTTAGCTCGATTACGATACGATATCTGAAATCTAGCTCCTACTCCTAGATGTGTTGTCCTCGGCACGGAATCATCTCCTACGTTGCTTACAATGAAAACTAGGTATATTTTCCCGGGAATCCACGATGGGCGCGTCATATTCCATCATACTAACTGATGGATTTTGATATTTCTCCGACAATTTGATCCATTACTTGAGTTTATCCGATACAAAGGAAATCCTTAAACAAGCTTTCTCGAAATGGGCATCCGTTGTGCCGTTCAGTTTTCTAGAGAAAGGATGAATAAGGGTCTGCTGATATCAAAATAGTGTTTAACTCCGGTTATCGTGGCAATGGAGAGTGGTTTGATGGATCATAGCCTACTGGTTTTCACCTGAGAGGGGGAAGATTCATGTCCCGATACAAATGAGACAAAGGCGGTCAATTTTGGAGTGGAGAAATCGAAGGTAGCCATTGATTCAGAGATCGGGCATTTGTAAGGGTTTAGCTCATAGTGTCATGATCCAGTTAAAGGAGCTGGTATGTACGATGCTTGAAACCTAGAGAAAAGAAAGCTGATTTAACGGTGAGTGATACATGAGTTCAATCTCTCTATGGATCAAACCCTAATTTTGCATTTGGTTCTTTGTTTTAATCTGATACTTCAGCGAATTAAGCCGTTGGTTTGAGATTTGAATCATCTTTATGGGCCATGTCGATGCTCTCGGCATCTTGCTTCTTTTGCATATAATTTTTTTCTAGGAGGTGATGGGTTTTAATTCTGTGATCTCTGTGTCAAAAAGATTTAGTGCATCTTAAGCCAAGTTAATTTTCTGTTTCGTTTTATCTTATTTAGTCAAATAATTCAGTTCCGTATTTTATGGTTGACATAGTCAGTGTTTAGAAGTCTCAGTAGTAAAATTAGGTAGAAATTGTTTTGAGCAGTGACAAGTTTTTTGGAGCTGTTAGTTGGTTTATTTTAGCTTATAAATGTTTTATATTCTACTGTAATTTCCTAAGTTTTTAGAAGTAATAAATATCAGTTATTCTCCAGCAAATAATTCTGCTGTTCTGTTTTTTATTACTGTTATTTTTCAACATTTCTTTTGTTTCATGGTATCAGAGCTTCGCTGAAGCTTCTGAATAAACTTTCTTTCTTCTTGCCTATCAAGTGGTGTCTTGTTGGAGTAGATTGAAAGCTATAAAAAGAGATGGAGATTGCGAATGGAGGAGGCAGTTCAAACACACAATACGGTGTCGACAAGCTTGTAGGGACAAACTACAAGTACTGGAGAATATGTATGGAGGCATATCTTCAAGGCCAAGACCTGTGGGATTTAGTTGCAGGGGATGATGGTGAAATTCCTGCAGTCACTCCAGAAAATTCTGAACCACGCAGAAAATGGAAGATTAAGTGCGGTAAAGGTCTCTTTGCTTTAAGAACTTCGATTAGCAAAGAGTTCATCGATCATGTCCAGGACATCAGCTCGCCAAAAGAAGTATGGGAGAGGCTGGAGAGACTATTTTCCAAAAAGAACACAGTAAGGCTGCAATTGTTGGAAAATGAGTTGGCTTCATCAACACAAAGAGGTATGTCTATTTTTGAATATTTCTTAAGAGTTAAAACCCTTTGTGCTGAAATTTCAGTATTAGATGCGGATGAGAAAATCAACGAGGGAAGGTTACAGTGATATCTCATTCGAGGATTGAAGAAGGAGTACATTCCTTTTGTTACCTCCATTCAAGGGTGGGCGAAGCAACCTTCGGTTGAAGAGTTAGAAAGTTTGCTTTCTAATCAAGAGGCCTTAGCAAAGCAAATGGCTAAAAATTACGATACAGATTCTGCTCTGTACTCAAAAGGGAAGTAGTACAAGAAACACACATCAGCATGGAATAAAAATAATGAAAAGAGGTCAAGCGCAGGAAAAGCTACAGATGATGGCTCGCAAAATAACAACTCTTTTAAGTGTTATATGCGTGGTAAACCTGGGCATATTAAGAAGAATTGTAGAGCAAAACTCTCCAAAGCAAATGTTGCCAGCGAAAATGAAGAACAAGATCAACTTAAATGTGAGCAGTGCTTCAATGTAAAAGTTGGTGAAAGCAGAGACGCAAAATCACCACCTGCCCAAGCTCTCTTGAGTCGTAAAAAATGCAAGGAGTAGTGGATCATTGATTCAAGCTGTTCTCATCATGTAACTGGAAACGATGAGCTACTCTCAGAGCTACGTCAACATAAAGGAGAGCAAGTTATTTTTACAGCAGATAATTCAGGCTATCCAGTAGCAAAAGAAGGGGTTGTGAAGATTGGAACAGATGACAGGAGCATAGTCAAGTTGAATGACGTCTTCGATGTTCCAGGTTTGAAGAGAAATTTAATTTCAGTTTCTCAAATTACAGATTCTGGGAAATATGTTTTGTTTGGGCCTAAAGATGTAAAAGTTCTTGATAATGTGAAAAATATATCTGCTGATGTTGTTACCTCTGGTGAAAAGAAAGGTTCTTTATTTGTCATGACAGTAGGAGAAGCTTATGTGAAGAGGACAAGCCAGACTGAAAGTGCAGCAATTTGGCACGCTCGATTGGGTCACGTAGGCTATCAATTGTTGCAGAAAATCTCCTCAAAGAAGTTGGTGGATAGCATCCCATTGCTACGAAATGTTCATGAAGATATAGCTTGTCAAGGGTGCCAATTTGGAAAGTCGCATCGTCTTCCCTTCACAAGCTCATCAAATCGCAAATCTTCCATGCTTGAATTGGTCCATACAGATCTGATGGGACCAACAAAA
>JBBYHO010000018.1:10767195-10785627 GCA_038382025.1 Adansonia gregorii | reverse complement strand
TTTTTTTTTTTCGGGGCAGTTATTTTCACGATTTTAGGCTGTAGAATAAACTATTCTAATATCAATGGTTCGGTTTTGGTAACATGCAGCTTGAATGAGTCGTGTTAAACTATTCAATCCGTGACAATCTCAAATGCCAAAAAATAAATAAATAAACAAACAAATAAATTGAAAGAAATCAACAAATTTGGGCAAGCTCCTATACTGCAAGCACGAGGTGTCCATGTTTGAGTGACCCTTTCCGGGGTTTAATTCGAAGGGGGGAAATTGCAGCAAAAAGAAAAAAAAAAAAAAAAAGAGAAGGAACGAGGTTGGAGTTGCCTCTGTGGGTTGTTGTGGCCCCTGGATTCAGACTTAAACCGAAGACGAAGGCGCGACGAGTGATAATAATTAGTAAACCTATTTCTTAATCTAGTGATCTTTACGAAAATCCATGGCCTGGCTTTGAACTACAATATTCCCACCGACGAGTAAAATATAACTCACGAGTTACAGCAAAATATCATCATTTCTTTTTTTTTTTTTTGATAATCAATGTTTCTAAAATTTCTTAATCATTTCATGTGATGATAGAATACAACTTTTTTAATTTCTTGTAATCAAAGATGGATTTCAGTGCTCCCAACTCATAATTTCACGTGACAAAGTCTTAGTAGTAGCAAATTTAGTAAAGGCTTAAACAAAAAGACTCGAGTGCTTTCCTTCAGCAATATCTCATCAGATAAATTACTCTTTCAGACGAAACTTCCTCCAGTATGACGCCAGCAGGAAAGCGTCCAAAGTGCAGCCATTTTTTTAGTTTTGTTTCTTTGCATATTATATTTCGGTTGATCTTGAATTCACAGGCTACTTTAGGTTATTATCGACCGCGTTGTGCAATGTGCTAGAAAAGTCATTCATATCTGAATCAAACAACGATAGAAACTTCCTTTCGTGAGACTCTTTCAAAAAATTCCTTGCCACCATATAGAACTTAATTTTGTTTAAAGCATGTGAAACACATTTCGAGGGAGGAATTAGGAACCGGCATAAAATATCCCAGAAAAAAGCACGATAAAATTAGCTTGGGTAGTAAGTTAGTGATATACAAATTCTAGGGGCGACCGTCAGCCAATTATTCCCTTCATCAATATTAGAGCATTCACAAAGAGAACCCATTACGTTGTGGAGTAGCTGTAGCCAATGGAAGTAGAGATATAAGAGGTTCTCCTCGACGTGCAAGCTTTTGAATCATATCTATATCCAGCCCTAATTTATCATTGTTAAATTTATCTTCTTTGAGAAACCCAACAAATCACGCAATCCCTTTACGATTTGTTCGAGCAAGCATGGAAGTTGCTCATTTATACCTGTAAAAAGGAACACTTGAACTGCCTAGCTGCAAAAGGTATGGCCGACCAAATTACGCAACGTGTCTTGTTCTTGTCAATCTAAAACTAGCCAAGAAGATCACATATCACATATCAGAGTTGCCTGGCAATGGCATTATATATCTTCATAATAAGTAATAAAAAAAAATACTTCGCCAATATGGGTGCAGCAATTCCCCCGTAATTTCATCAATATTATCATAATCAGGAAATGAGTTATAAAATAAAAATTCCCAAACTCATTATGAATGAAATATCTCTTTTGATGAAAATCTTCACCAAATCGTTTTGTTTATAGCTTCAAATCGAGTCAGTGAAAGAAGTTGAACCAGCTCTCCAGTACTTCAACCTATCCCTTTTCTACCAAACTAGCTGTACTTTATTTTGGCATTGCAATTGCATTGTAAGATTTTAGGGGTTTAGAGGCAATTGTTTTTAGACCAATTTAAAGTTGTTAACCAAAATTACTAAGGTTCAATTACAATTTTGGAGTCCAACTATAATGACACCAAATAAAGCCCGAATCATCTTGACAAATGTTCTTTCATGCTCTACAGTAACTTGTTTCATATCATTCCGAAAATGTCCAGCCGAAATCATTTCAATGCCAATGATTATTATATCCCGACTTGATCTTAGTGATATCATGAGATGGGAGATAGCAGTTGTAAGTCGATGAATGTGATGTATCATATTGATGCACCCCAAGCTACATAATGGAGCATTTACAAGGTCGAAGTTACTGTCCGACAGTGAAAACAAGAAAAGGGGAGGGGGGGTCTACCCTGTCGATCATTTCACCCTATCTCCCATCTTCCGGTTGGGCCAAAAACCCCATATATAATGAAGATGTACGTACAGGTAGCAGATCAAAGAGTACTTTAATGCTTACTGCCCCTGCCTGTATTGTCATCCTCAGCAGCACTGGAGTAGCTGTATACAATGTGGTCTGCTGATCCTGTTCACCCCAGCTCCAGTTCCAAATCCACTTTGAATTGGTCTAACCATACTGCAGAGTCACGACCTTAATGTGCCCCAAGTGCTTTTATTTTAAAATCTGAAAGAAAAAGGCAACCACTTCCTTTTCGTCTAAAAGCCACAGCCTTCGATTGAAATATTATTCCTCAACTGTCATGCATGCAGTAAAACTCTAGATTTAAAACTGCATTCAATCATCTAAGATTTTCTGGGAATTAAATTCTGATTACAAGAATTAAAGAATTTAACTTTTGTTTGACTTAATACATGAAATATTGTGAGGGGCTATTTTTTTTCCTCGTGAACCCCACAAAGATCAAGACAGATTAATCAAATTCAAAAGCCATGGAATATGGATCGATGCTTCTTTAAAATTCTCTGTCAAAGTAAGAGAAACAATTTTTTTCCACGAAAATAATGTTTAAATGTGTATCTTGATGAATCAACATGCATGAATGTGGGAGGCAATTACTACTAGGATTAGGACTGGGTCTACCGAACCCTAACAAAACGGCATTTACTCTTCTCCGTAGAAAACTCCTTAATGGGAAGGTTAGGTTAGCTTCCTGCCCATTTCCCTTCGATTTCTTTCCATCAGACATTTCAACAAAAGAAAAGAAAGATCCAAAATTAGAAGAAAGTTTAACCTCATTAACAAAGTTGACATTATACTGGATTGACTAATTTTTTATTTTACTTGCTTTATAATCTATATATGATGGTAAAAACTAAAATCGGCAGGAAGCAGGTCCCGCCAGCATGCTAAAGCTACCAACACTAACAGGTGGCCCAAATTGCACCGGCAAAAAAGGTGTAACAGATTCTCAAAATTAATATCTGAACTGATACTCTGCTTGCAGGTAAAAACACCAAAATTAGAGTCGAAGAGGATCGGATCACTGAAAGATCGGGATGCATTCTACGATCAGATTTATTAAAGAGGAACAAATAATTAAATGAGTACTAAGTTAAAAATATTTTTAATTAAGTGGTGTAGTATAATGTATTAAAAATATAAAATTATACATTATTAGTGTATAAATATAAATTTTATTAAAATATAATAAATTTTAATGGAATTTTTTGTGTTGACACGTGGACATAAAAAATATACTAATATAGTGTAAAGATTTAATTTGTTCTCCTGTGCATGTCACCTTGTCCTATGTCACAGCTATGTGATGTTAAACTTGTAAAAGTCTTTTTCTTAGGACACCCTGTGGTTTCATATTTGTGCTTCGTCGTTACAACAAACGCAGCAGTTTTCTTGACTCGTTACAAGTAAAGCCACCGATTTAATCTGGTAACCTCTTTTTAATTCCTAAATTACCATCCCAATTTTACAAAAATTAAAGATGGACCAAGTCTTCCATTCGATTCTATTTTCTGTTAATAGTAGTGAACAAATTCTTCTCGGCGAGGAGTAGGAAAGGGCAGTTTAGGAAGTGTGGATTAAGGAACTGAGAAGGAATAAATACCAGAAACGGGCAAGTCTCGCATGTTACATGTAGCTCCTTCTTCCTTCATGCATACGCTTTTATTAAATTTTTTTTATTTATTGATAATTGCCGTTTTGAAGGGAAAAGTAAATTACCCTCTAATCAAAAACTACCCCAAAAAAAAAATCCATTTGTTATTTTTATTTTTATTTAAAGTAAATATTTTTGGAAAATGTTGTATCTTTGTATATATTTCTTGGTGGGAGAATGCTCGTCACCTACTCCTTTTTCTTTCAGTCCCTTTATAATGCTACTTTAAAAACTTTCTTCCCACAAGGGAAAAGACGGAGCCCAGAATTCTTAGACTTTAGACATAGATAAAAGGTTGAGCTCTGTCTTTGCTCTGTTTATTGAACTCTTTTTTTTTTTTTTTTTGTGGCAATGGAGAAACATCATAAGTGTAAGCTGTGTTTGAAAAGCTTCGCGAATGGAAGAGCTTTGGGTGGTCATATGAGGTCTCACATGTTGAATCTTCCGATTCCTCCGAAAGTTGCAGAACAAGAACGATTGGAAGTACTACCGGCCAATGAACTCAGCGAAGAGTCCGAGGCAGCTTCAGCTTCATATTCGTCGTCTTCGTCGGAAGAAGACGAAGGGGAAGAAAAAGGGCCGTTTTGTGGGCTTCGAGAGAATCCAAAGAGAAGCGTTCGCATGGTGGATCCTGGGTTTGTTGATGCTGGCTCCGTTGTTCTTCAAGACAGGGAAAGTGAGACGGAGTCGTCTAAGAATCCAACTCGGAAACGATCTAAACTGACTTGGAAAATACTAGATCATCATCAATATCATCACGAACAACAAAGACAAGAACAACAAGAAGAAAGAAAGAAGCTTAAAGTTAACACCAACAACGGCAACCAACTGAGTAAGACCGAGTCTTGGGCTGAGCCAGAACCGGTGAGTTCGATCTCTGACACTACAACTGAAGAAGATGTCGCTTTCTGTCTTATGATGCTTTCAAGGGACCAATGGAAAAGCAAAGTACATCAAGACGAAGAAGAAGAAGAAACAGAAATAGAAAAGTCTATGGAAAAAACAGATGAATTAGAAGAGTGCTTCAAATTAAACAAGGTTAATAGAACAACTGGAGGTAAATACAGGTGCGAAACATGCAACAAGGCTTTTAAATCGTACCAAGCACTGGGTGGACACAGAGCGAGTCACAAAAAGATCAAAGCCTACTCGCCGCCAGCAACTCATGAAACAGAGCTGGAACCAGAAAATGTGGGTACTACGAGTTCAATGAAAGATAAGAGAATCCATGAGTGCCCTGTTTGTTTCAGAGTCTTCTCATCTGGACAAGCTCTTGGTGGACATAAAAGATCTCATGTAACTGGTCAAGTAGTAGTAGCAACAACAACAACAACAACTGAAACCCCTGTTAGAAGTTCCAAAAAGTTGGGAGATTGTTTGATAGATCTTAATCTCCCTGCTCCAATGGATAGCGATGATGTTAGCCAAATTGAACTTTCCGCGGTTTCTGATGCTGGATTTGTCAACCGCATCAAGTGATGAAACGAATTTTCCTTTTTCGTGGTTTAGAACGATGTTTGATTCAAAGGTAAACAATTTTGATTGTTTCTACCTATTTTTTAGGATCCAAGATTTTTACTATAGTAAAAATTTAGGCTATAAGGCTTTTTTCTAGTTACTCATAGACTTATTCTACTCTGTTCAAACTGTAATTCTTTTCTTTGAATTGTCTTTTAAGTTCTGTTGAGTAAGAAAACCTGATCATTAATTAGAGCCTCCCAGGAAAGGCCAAGCTTTAAACATGCTTTTGTTCATTTCACTAGCGGATTAGATTCTCTGGGTTTCTTAAGATTTTGATGAAGAATAACACTAACGAGCAAGAAGCGTCGTTGTTAATGGGTTGTCAATCAAAGCTTCTTCCTTCTCTAAACCAGTAGTCCTTTTTTTTTTTTTTTCCCCCTCTCAAGGCAAGAAAAAGTCATTCTCAAAAGAAGCTTCTCAAAAATCAAGAAATTGTTTTGTATCATTTAATAAAAAAGTGGCTTCCATTTGTCGCTACCTGGCATTATTACAAAATTCATCAAGAATACTCTGCTTAGCAGTTATAAGCTTTTCTGTTTCATGTTCTTTATTTATTTATTTATTTTTCTTTTTACAGCATTTGATTTAGGTGACTTGCTTCCTTGTGCTCTGTTTTTTCTGTCTGACACTGTTTCATGCTTTACCTACAAATCTGCGAAAACCTGTAAATTAGGACAGATACAACGCCCGATGACTTTAATAGTCTTGAAGCTGAATCTGATATGCAAATAAATACATTTTCAAACAGGAAAAAATAAAAGAAAAATCCCCTGTTTTTATTTACAGAGAGAATAACGTGTCTGGCTTAGCCTGGGGTAAAGCAAAGTATCAAACTGACTCAAAAAGATCGGTGTAAAAAAATATACAGAAACTTCAGTCACATTCATTAAATTTGTACTAAATGTAATAACTTTTACGCTTTTTTATTTTTGGGATACCCTGGGTAGGTAGGCAATGAAGAGGGGGGGGCGCTATGCCTCCGACTCCGAGCAATTCCAAGGCAGTTAGAACTTAGCAGTACTTTTTTTTTTTTTTTAACAGGAGAGGGGACCCTTAACAAATTTGGGGGTGCTTAAATGGCTAAGTAGATGCCTCCTTTTAGAAAATTAGTAAGGTTAAAAGAGCTGGTGAGACTGGCGTGACAATGTGCTGTCTTTCAGGCAGTGGGCTACTATAAACGGATGGTAGCGAACCTGACAGACGAGCACGCAAATAGATTCTGATGATTTGACACATAGAAAGGGCATGACTTTGCTTGTTTTTTGTTTCCTATATAAAAGATCAAATTGGGCTAAAATGACATAAAAAAATAATGAATTTTATCATATTATTTAAATTAATTTATATATTTTATAACATTTAAACAAGTTATAAACTTATTATTTATGTTTAAATAAATATTTAATTTTGAATTTATATTTAATTGTATTTTTATTTTAAATTAATATTTTATATAAAATAAAAATTTATTCAAGTACAGTAAAAAATAAATATATATTTCGATTACATGATAAAAATATATGATTTAAAAAAAAGTTAAATAATTGAAAGACTTTGTTAACATTTTTACCATCAATTTTAACTGTAATTTTCTTCTTTGTCCCTCAGACACACACCCACCCCCCCTCCACCAAAAAAAAAACCAGTAATTGGTTAATGAATTAGGTATTTGGACAACCAGACTGGTGCCTTGCTTGCGGCCATATAAAAAACAAAAACAGATTTGTGGTGAAAGACTTTTTTAATTTAAATTGCTATAGATGATATCACTTTCATAATGAACGCAAAATTAATACATTAACACTTGGAAAATTGAAGTTCCATGATACAAGAAAAGAATAGGATATGGCTGATGCAGCCGACGCAGGATATGGGCTGATGTTGCCACAAATTGCACGAATATTAAAGCATGAAAAAAGAATCGTATGTTGGCTACTGGAGCTTGCCAAATGCCAATGTGCCAAAAGCCCTTTATTTGCAAGTTAATTTTTTTTTAAAAAAAAAAAGGAAAAAAAACGAAAAATCCACTGATTCTGAGACTTTTGAAAGAAAAGATTATAATTCAGAAAAATTATGTTCACTATGGATAAAACTTTCAAACTCTTCAAGAAAAATTAGTAAGTTAATGTATATTTTTACGATATATTTAAAAATATATAATACTATTTTTTTAATATCGATTATAAAATTAAAAATATTTTTATTATCAGTATAACAAATGAATTTTTATAATTAAATTCTAAAAAAAAAATACTTCAATTAAAGCTAAAAGGATAATGCATTGGCTTATGAGAGTTATGTACTTCTGCCACAAGTGGGATATAGAATCAAAAGAAAAGCAAAGAATATATATATTTAAATATAAATAGAAGGCTCTTCGACTGATAAGATTGAATCTTTCCTATATCGCCATCTCCTTAACAGACTAATTGAAGTTAAACATAATATCCTTATATTTAATTATAGCCGTAAATTAAAGTCAAAATGAATTCTAGATTGGTGCAAAGAAGGGAAAAAAAAAAGAAAGAAAGAAAGAAAGAAAAGAAAAAGATTAAGTCAATATTTTCATACTAAGCATTCTTTCAGACGATGACACATGATGTTCTCAAACTTACTCATCTTTATAAAGCACTGCCTTGGTACGCTTCAAGAGAGGAAAATTTTACATGAATAATAATTAAGTAAAAGGAATATTTTGACCTTTTTCTATAAAATTATTTTTATGATTTGGGAATATTAGATATTCCTCTTTTCCTTTTCTTAGCTTTCTCTTTTTATCGTCTATAGACATTTAGGGATAAAAGTAGTTTATATAGAACAAGTGGATTACTTTTGGAACTTCAACTCACAGGTTACCCTTTTATCCCGAGAGTTTCACATTTCAAAAAATTAAGCCTAGTTTCTTAACAATTAATGCACTAAAAATACAAAATTTTCAGCTATTATATGATGTACTTATCTATAATGCTAACCAAATCAAGCAGACACATCGCTAAGCTAGAGGAATAGAAATGGCACGACAGCTTGAGTTGGTTGGCTGACTGAGGCTGGCCAGTCGGTGGGTCGTCCCTTTTGGTTGTACCTTTCGAAAAGGATTAAAAATAATAATAATGATGATGATAAAAGGTGTTAAGAAAAAAAAAAAGAGTTAAATAGTGGAAAAGCTGAAAAGGGGCTAAGGTAAGGTGGGGCATTGTGAGAGTAAGTGCCACTTCATATTCTAATTAAAACACTCCGACCGACCGGTGAGGAGGTTGAGATGAAAACAAACGAAAACAAGCCAGCAGCCAGCCACCCCCTCTTTTAATTTGCCTTGAAAAAGCCCATCAAAAGGCAATGAAACGAGGTCAAACAATGCTCATCTTTTTTTTTTCCCACTAATCTTTTTCTCTTTTTTGTTTCCTTCTTCAAAGTTCTAATAAATCGTTACTTCATTATCATTGAAATCCCTTTTATATCGCTATCATCATAAATTTGTAATTTACTAAGTGCTTAGTAGTTTAGACACGGCTTGGGAATGGAACTGGAACCGCTTTCATTAATTTCGGTTCTCAACTGAGATTTCGTCCACTGCTTTAAAGGTAAATGAAAAGCCTTTAAAGCTTTACGAGTCTAGAATTGAACTTGGCGTGATTGCCGCTGCATGCCTGTTACATTTGTCTTTGGTGTTATAAATACGTTTACAAGCTAGATAGATATGATAAAAAAGGTCATCAATCCACTCGATCCCTCGTACTTGAATTAAGTCTAATTTAATTAAATATATTTTTATTAAAATCAATAAAATTTAAATTATTATTTATTAAATTAAAAATATTTTATATTTAAGTTTAATTATAAAATATATAAAATCAATATAAAATAATTTTTAATACTAAAACCGACTACTGTTTAACAACTTTGGGTCTGAGAAATTAACTAAAAAAATTTTCGACCAGAGATCTTTTTTTTAAAAAAAATATTGGAACTCGTTAAGCTTCATGCGAACTTCTACAGGAGAATGAATACTCTCACCCCTCATTCTTAAGATATGGGTTTAAAACTGTCAATTGGAATTCATCTCAATGGCCAATCCTTCGAAACTACTTGAAAATTGAAACAGTTCTTTTATCATAATGTATGGAGCTCTCTTTCTAGTACAGGCAAGGTGTAGCTGGCCGAAAACTTCACGTCAAATCTTTTGATGAAGTCTTATACTAATGGCGAAAAATCAGCTGGCAGTAGTAATTTCTCAGTACCAAATGACGCAATAATTGTCCCCATTTGGTTGATAAACTAGTGGAAAATCAAGGAGTTATCATGTTGGGTGATCTTATTTTCGGCCATCAACATTGCCACGATAAAAGCAAAGCAAAAAAAAAAAAAGTCACACAAATTCACTTAAATTTGTCTGTGATGGTGTACATTGCAATATATTTATATATATGTTAACGAAACATTAATATCTTGATTTCAGTCTTCCTCAACATTTATTATATTAGTAGACTAAACCACCCAACTGCCCAAACCAAACGAAATCAAAATTTCCACAGCTTCAAAATGGACAAATCCCATCTTGCCAAGGTAATAAAAATAATAATTTTATTGGAAATTTCAGTGGAAAAGCTCTAGAATTGTCTTCATCTTGTTCTCTGTTTTTTTCTGGCAGGCAGAGTACTAACATTCCAATGCTGGGCTTTCGATGTTACTAGACAATGGCTTCTCGCTCAAAATGTGATCCAATAAACGACAGCTTAGACATGCTTATCCTCCAATATCCCTTTTTTTTTTTTTTTCCTTTTGTGGGATTCAATTCTACCACACATTTCTGTTTCCTTTGCATCTCTTTTTGAGTTATCTTCCTCTGTAAACTATATTTCATTGTTTAGGCAGAGGAATTCTTCTTTTTATGGACAGTTTTCTTTTTGTTTGCGATACAAAACACCATTATTTCATGCCCCTTCAAACGATTCATACACACTCAAAGGCCTCACACTACCAAAGCAATGGTTGTCTCTCACATGTGATCCATCCAACCTGTTCTCGGCAAACAGCAGAAAAAATAAAAATAAGAACCCATTTGAGAAGATGCTTAATTTGACCCAAAATTGCCGCCTTTTTTTTTGTCTTTTGAGTTCACTTCCATATTCCCGTTATGGTCCCATGCAATCCATTAACCCTGGACCAAGCAAAGGGCACGTGTTGGGCGTCAAGCACGAGAAATGGGAAACCTGTGACCATTACGTTGTAACTTATATGTTGCTGTTTCTAGCTTAGAAACCCTAGACTCTCTTGGCCTTGGGATCTGCTTTTTCGGCTGCTGATTTCGATCCCCGTTGTTGTTTACGTTGTTGGTTACCTCGTATCAGTGCCCCTTGGAAAACTTCATCAGGCTTTTTGATAGGAAAATTCTGCTTGTTTCCCGGGACTATTTAAGATGCCGAAGAAAATTTGGGGAGTTCAGGCACGCATGTACTTCATTTCAATGAACCCGAATGAGAAAAGAAAAGAAAGGAAATGGTAAAAGAGTTTTTTGGACCACAAATGAAACTTACAGATTCTTTGAGGTTAAGTATGCAAATTGAAGAGTGTTTAATTTGCTTCGTTATTCCTCATTCCTTTTGAAAAATCATTTGTTAAACCATCCAAATGTATTTTAAGAAATACCCTTTTTTTTTCCTCATCAAAATATGGAGATAAAAGGAGGCAAAAGGCATATATGTTATCTTTTCCTGCACGTTAGGTTTACATCACACAACAAAATTATTGACTCATCGTTGTGATTTTTTCACCCCATCAACGTTGAATTGCATTTTAATTTTTCTCTATGTCTCTTATCGGTGCGTCGGCTGCAGACAAACCAGCTAATATCATCACCCTTGAAATCGATTGAAAATTTGACTTCCATTGTAGAAATAATGATACAAGGGAGAAAAATCCATTGACAGCTGACTTTCCTGTGGCTGATCTTGTCATTTTCCTCTTGTAGTAAGTCTGAAAATTCCAAGTTATTCAATTTTTTAAGTTGCTTGACTACCAACCGCTAATAGCAATTCTAGGTGAAGGAAAAGTAAGATCAACACCCTTTTTTTTTTTACTTTCAAACTGTCACTGGTGCTGTAAACCAGGAATTACAAGTGCTTTTCAAAATGACAAATTCCATTGTTAAAAGGTTGCAATGCACTAAAATAGTGGGTCGAAATGGTCGGTTTAGTGGATGGTTCTTAACTTCCTTTGAAAACTCTGAAAAAGCTTAGCACAACAATCAGTTCCCATTTTTTTTTCTTATTAATTCCCACAGTTGGAAGGATTTCTGAATATATTCAGTGGTAGTCTGGTACAGGTAAAATCACGCTTACTCATTACGCAAAGGAGTGTGAACTCTGAAGTTAGGCTACCGACTTGCCCTTTTGCCCCTTTAAACAAATTAAAAACTCCCCCTCCCCCTCCCCCCTGCCTCTGGATTTTGTTTCCAACTATAATCTAATACGAATTAAGAACTTGATTAAGACAGATAATTGTAGTGGTAAATCTTCAATTAAGAGTTGTTTAATATCTACCATAAAAACTTTTTCGTGAAACTAAATTTAATTTTGGGTGGATGCATATAGCAGGGCCTTTACTGATTTTAAGGTCTTTTATCAAAGATGCTTTTCGGTTCCATGTCATGTGGTAAAGATTGCAATAGCAGTCAGTGCTATACTGTAGATCACGAGCAT
Source organism: Adansonia gregorii (assembly GCA_038382025.1). NCBI lineage: Eukaryota > Viridiplantae > Streptophyta > Magnoliopsida > Malvales > Malvaceae > Adansonia > Adansonia gregorii. The sequence goes on along the minus strand of JBBYHO010000018.1, from coordinate 10,773,531 downwards.
AAGATGACAAACAGGCAGGGTATCGAAATATTTATTCTAAAAGTATTAGATTCAGAATATGGAAATTGAAACTATGATTGATTTTAGAGAGAGAGAGAGCAATGGTTCGTCAAACAAAGGTTTGTTCAACAACAATGATTTAGAATTACCAAACATTCCTTGACAATATATATATATATATATATATATATATATATATATACACACGTAGAGGGAGAGATTCAATGAACCGTTAATGTATAAATCTATATACATTATTAAATTAAGTATAAAATTATTTATATTTATTTTAAAATTTTTTAAAATTTTACATATACTTATTAATGAAGCTGTGTCGTATAATTTATTGATAATATGAATTTATACACTAATAATGTATGAAATACAAATCTTTTATATATTGTATACAAGTTTCTATCTTAAATAATAATAAAGTACTAGTTGAATTAGCATGATGCCCTTGGCAAACTCTCAAAAATTAAGGTTTGAGAGGTTTTATATATACGAGTTAGATGGGTAAAGTAGAAATACATATATAAAAGAAATTTCTACCCTAGATTTTGATCTTCATTTTAAACATATTTAAGCAAAATCCCGAAATTTATATTAAACCGGTTGGGCCAGGAAGCTCTCTCCAGACAACCTTTGGCAGATTTTCTAGATGAACCTGCTTAAAATGATGCCCACTCCACAAAGACATAAGCCCATTTGTTCTATTATTGGAAAGCTATGAAGCCCACAATAATTGGATGGTTGAACCAATAAAATTTTATGAGAATCTTGGGCCTTAAGCCCAATAATTTATAGAAATATAATAATAAAAAAATTGTCCTGCAACAGCCGCGTAACTTAATTAAAAAAACAGTTTTTTTTTTCACATTTTTTTAATTAATAAATATTTTTGATGGACAATATATATATATATATATATCTTTTAAATTAGAACATGTAAGTTGATTAGTTTTAATGTGTTTTTGTATTGGTGTTATTGCTTGTTATGACTGACTTTTATGTTGACATTAATTTTTATCTGCAACCTTCAAAATAACCATTATTGACCTTAACGTTATGTTATTATATTCTATTTCCTAAAAGATAAGTAGAAAACCATTGCAAAACATTTGTTTTCTAGTCAAATAATGCCTAACTTTAACTAGAAAATATTGCAAGCAAATATATATATATATATAAAAATATATTGATTTTGTAAATGGAGTATTTTGTGAATCTACATATATACATATACATATATATATATATATATGACTTAGCGTTTGATTTTGCAAATGGAGTGATTTGTAAATCCATAAAAGTTCTATTAAATTAGTGAAAATCACAAGTTAAGCTTATTATATATATTTTTCGTAACTGCTGATCGTTTTTATTTTTTTATATTAAAAAAATAATATCATTAAATCAAATATACAAATTTGTTAATCACCATCACACATTCCATTGCCACCATCGTCGTAACCCCATAACATTCACCAACACAATCGTCAACTTCAATTCCTAATGTTATCCGTCGTCATTCCATTCCCATCACATTTCCACTTAATTGAAAAAAAAAAGGCCTTGGTGCTGCAGCCAACGAAACGATTGCACTTTAATTTCCATGTACATCCGACTTTGTTTCCTCTTAATTCAAGAATTTTGATTGGTGATTCAATTCTATCTTTAAGTTTTTCTTTTTATTTTTTTTAATAAAAAAATTAATACATTAAATACCATAATTAATAAATCAAAATGATAATTAACTTATCATTATCTTGCATTTATAAACACCCGTTAATACTATTAATGTTCATCATACAAAAGGATAAATCAAATTTCTTCACAATAATTATTGCATCTATAATTTTACACATTATTCACCATTATTTATGATTTTAGGCATGCTTAAATTTCATAAAAAATTTATATTATTTATTGATAGGTATAAATCAATATGATTAATACATATTAATATAAATATTAAAATAATATATTATAAATAATGTTTTGATTTATTAGTATATATTAAATATTATGATCAATATTTTAGCTATACCTACTATAGACCTGAATACGTAACTTCCTAAAAAAAATTCTTAAAAGAAAATAATATATATATATATATATATTCACCTTCAAATTACGAGTAAAAGAATAAGAATAAATCTCATATGAATGTTCTTACCTAAAATCGGTCACCCACCCACATTTATTTATTTTTGGTCAAGGAAGTGCAGGGCGCCATCACGTGCAGCCAAAAAGTCTTATTAAAGCACAGGGAACGGAACGGAAGAAGAAAACCATTGTTTTTTTTAACGAGTTGCGGCAATCTGTCTGCTACTGCGCCAAAAATCCTCTTTTTGTCTTCAATCTTTCTTTCACTCTCTCCTTTTTGCCAATTCTATCATCCCCAGGTAAACTTTTTTCGATCTCTCTCTCTCTTTTTCTTTTTCCTTTTCAATTGTATGCCTCGTTGATTTATCGTTTAATGATTTCTCATTCAACTCGCAAATCAACTTTCCCTTTACTTGGTTTAGTTCAAAAAGAAAAGAAATCTTTAAGATCTCTTAATCACTGAGTCGATTTTTTTTCTTGTTTTTAATTTTCAGGGATTAAATGGGTTTTGCTTTTTTTTTTTGATTTTTTTTGTAAGCATTATTTTATATTTATACAGTGAAAAGAATGTTGCAATTGCATTATTTATAGGATAAAAGTGGAATCGGTGAAGTGGTGAATTAATAGGAGTTTAGGGATTTTTTAAAATTGTAGATGGCTTCTCCTCCATTTGAAGTGGAGGATCAGTTGGATGAGGATTTCTTTGACAAATTGGTCAATGATGATGATGACTTTGATTTTGCTCGATCCAACCGTAATCTTGTTCGAGAAGCTATTGATCCTGAGGGAGTAAAATTTTTTTCTAATTTGACTATTAGTGGAACGAGTCCTTCTGGAGTTGATTCTGGTGGGAAGGATGTTGGTTTTGGTATAGAAGCTGAAAAGGTTGTACAAGATGTTGGTATTTCGGCACGTTCTGGGGTTGATTCTGATCTGAAGGATGTTGGTTTTGGTATAGAAGCTGTAAAGGGTGTAGAAGATGGTGGTTTTTCGGCGTTTTCTGGAGTTGATTCTGGTGTAAAGGACGTTGGTTTTGGTATAGAAGCTGAAAGGGGTGCAGAAGATGGCGGTATTTCGGCATTATCGGATGCTAGTGAGGATATTGTGGTTGCCAATGAGAGCAGTTCACTGGTACGTAGTAATGTGAAAGAGTGCAGTGTGACAGGGATGGGAGAGGAGGGTGTTTTGGAGAGTGGAACCACTAAGAGTGATAAAGCTTCGGATACTGGTGTGAAAGAGGTTCAGTGGAGCTCATTTGACTCTGATAAAAATGTTCAGAATGCTGGTGGATTTAAGACATACTCGGAATTTTTTAATGATTTGGGGGATAATTCTGATGACCCTTTTGCTGAAGTGGGGAATAAGGATGATCTAGTGAAGGAATTTAATGCTACAGCTGGTGCATCAGGGAATTCAGTTTCCGATTTTGCTTCGTCTAGTCATCTGCAAAATAATGATGTTTTATACTCTGGCGTGGGATCAGAACAAAATGTAGATGGGCAGGATTTGAGCAATAGTCAATACTGGGAAAATCTTTACCCAGGATGGACATATGACCCAAGTACTGGGCAATGGTATCAGGTGGAGGGATATGACAATACAACAATCAATTCACAGGAGAGTTTTGGTCTGACACATTCAGATAGTGACTATCTTCTTTCAGATAAAAAATTGGATGCCCATTCTCTGCAGCAAACAACTCAGTCTACTGCAGGAACTTTAGCCGAGGATTTTGAGAATTCATATGCCTCAAACTGGAATCAGATTTCGCAAGGGAATGCAGGGTACCCTGCACACATGGTCTTTGATCCCCAGTATCCTGGTTGGTACTATGATACAATTGCCCAAGAATGGAAGATTTTGGAATCTTCCACTCCAGCTGTAGATCAGTCAGCAACCATAGATTATGATCAACAATATCAAGACAAGAGTATTGAAAGCTATGAGAATCAAGCTTTAGGTAGTCAAGACCTTTTTATGAATCAGGTTGAATATGCAAGCAACTATCATCAGCAGAATTCAAATAGTTTCCAAGATTACTCACTTTCTGAGAGCGGATCTAATGCTTCTTATGAAACCAAGCAATTAGCAAACATCTACAGTTCTGCAGATCATGTAAATAATCATGCTGAGCAACAAAATGGATTTCAACCTTCTGAATCAGTTGGTCTTTATAAACAGCCAAGTCAGACTTTTCTACATGGTGGTGAGGTTTTGAGGTTTCAAAGCTTTAGTCCAGCTCAGAGTTACACTCAGTTTAATAATCTGACAACCGTTCAGCCAGACCAAACACCTGCTTTCATTGATGCCCAGAAATCAGGAAGTCATCCTCAACAGCCGCTTCAAATCGGCACTTCATTATCTTCTTCACCCAATGAGGGAAGGTCTTCTGCTGGTCGCCCTCCGCATGCTCTAGTTACTTTTGGATTTGGTGGAAAACTTGTTGTCATGAGAAACAACAGTTTGTCTCACACAGCTGCAGCGTATGGAAACCAGGTAGCACAAATTCTTTTCTTGCTACATTTCAGGTAGTTCTGGTTTCCTTTTTGTTACAACTTTGTACTGCTACTGTAGACATCATGTTACTGGTTTTATTTATTTATTTTTTGAAGGGCTCTGTAGGAGGTGTGGTCAGTGTACTAAATTTGGTGGAAGTTGTCATGGACAACAGTAATACTTCTAGCTTTGGATTTGTTGCTGGTGATTACTTTCAAGCATTGTGCCAACAACCTTTACCTGGTCCTTTGGTTGGTGGGAATATTGGAAATAAAGAGTTGTATAAGTGGATTGATGAAAGGATTGTGAAGTGTGAATCTTCAAGCATGGGCTATAGAGGAGAAGTTTTGAGGTTGCTTTTTTCTTTACTGAAAATTTCATGTCAATGCTATGGAAAACTCCGGTCTCCTTTTGGCGCTGACCAAACTTTGAAGGTGAATTATTCTTAAACGTTAAATTCCCTTTTTCTTGTTACTAAGCAGCCATCTCATGGACATACGACTAAGCTCCAACCGTTAATTATTCTTTCACTCTCTTCTTTTTCCCTTTCTATCCTTTTTGTTCAACTTCAGGAGAGTGATTACCCAGAGTTAGCCATTGCCAAGCTTTTAGGGTCTGTGAAAGGGAAGGGAGTGCAATCAGGTGCATATAGTGCTGTCATTCACTGTTTGCAGCACTTGCCTTCAGAAGCACAGATGCAGGTAAGGATAGCCTACCCCTTCTGGTTTCTTGTAACTCTAATTTTATTTTATTTTATTTTTCATGCCTTTTCCAATAAAAAACTACATTGAGATTTTCTGTGATTGGCATCTATTATTGGTTCAGGCTACTGCTCTAGAGGTACAGAGGCTTCTTGTCTCTGGTAGAAAGAAGGAAGCATTAGAATTCGCACAAGAAGGTCAACTGTGGGGACCAGCCCTTGTTATTGCATCTCAGCTTGGTGATCAGGTTATTGTGATCACATTTTACTTATATCCATGATTGATCCATTTTTCATTGGTATTGAATAAACCTGCAAGGATTTGAGATTTGATTTCTGTTTGCTGATAATTGAAATTACGAATACCAGTTTTATGGTGATACTGTGAGGCTAATGGCACTCAAACAATTAGTAGCTGGGTCACCTTTGCGAACGTTATGTCTAGTAGTTGCAGGCCAACCGGCAGATTTGTTTTCCACAGTTTCCCCCAGTGGCTATCTCCCTGGTTATGTAAATACTGCCAACCAGCCTGGACAGGTGGATATATTTTGAGCACTTGCTCTGAAAAGATCATTCTCCTTTTTGTATTTTTGCCTGTTGCTTTCTTAGAGCTTTGGAACCATTTTTTCTTAGCTTGTACAATTGTGTATTGTATGCTACAGATTGGAGCTAATATGTTGGATGGATGGGAAGAGAACTTAGCCATCATAACAGCTAACAGAACAAAGGATGACGAGCTTGTTATTATTCATCTTGGAGATTGCTTGTGGAAGGAGAGGGGTGAGGTAATGGAGTTCTTACTGGTTTAAGTCATTCTATCCCTTCCTTATCTCTCCTACTTGTCTTTCTCTTTCCTTTTTGCTCCTTTCTCTTTGTTCACCAGAATAATTTCTCTTTGCACTCGAAATCAATTGCTCAGGCTGCTGCTGCGCACATATGCTATTTAGTTGCAGAAGCCAACTTTGAGCCATATTCAGATGGTGCTAGACTTTGTCTTATTGGTGCTGATCATTGGAATTGTCCACGAACAT
>JBBYHO010000018.1:10728848-10758166 GCA_038382025.1 Adansonia gregorii | reverse complement strand
TTTGAATTTCTATGAAAAATAATTATTTATTTATTTTTTGAAACCATGATCTACTAATAATAATTTTAATGGTAATAGAGACAAAATGTTTCTAAATTTTCAATCAAAATATCAGACAATGTTTTTAGTCTATTTGGTTAGAAAGTTTTACTAAATCATTTTTGCGACTAAAACTACTATATTTTGCACTCTTTTTCTTGGGGGGGGGGGTTCTTAAGGCAGAAATAAAAATATTTTTCTTAAAAAATAAAAAAAATAGAAATAACTCCACTTTCACAATTACCATAATCAGCCCCGAGGAACGAACTGTACAAGACGAACCTAACCGTTCCCCCTAAAATCCCAACAACAACAACAACAACAAAAAAAAAAAAAAAAAAAAAAAGACATGGAAGATAAAAAAATAAAATGAACGATCCTCTGGAAAACGAAAAGCTTCCAAACTCTCTTCTAGCGCGTCGCTTAATCCTCCAAAGTTCAAAACCCATACCAACTACAAAGAAAATATGAGTTCCGATTTTTCCGATTAATAATAACAATAATAATCAAATCCCCCGCCTCCCTTTGTTTTATATTTGGTTCGAACTTTTTTATGGCCTCTTTTGTGGAAATCGATCGGTACAATCTGATTCCACTCTCAGTGACGTCTCTTTGCGGTGGCCCATACCGTCCCTTATCCAACAAATCCCTAATTCTCACTCGAAGAAACCCTAAATTCAAGCTAGACTTAGTCTTTCATGGATCCAAATCGGTATTCCCGGTTCGCCCTACCTGTATTCACGTCAACCGGCGGTTTATTACGGCCGTAGCTCGTGCTGAACCAGAAAGTATCGATGAAAGCATTGCCAAGGAGGTAACTTTAATTATGGCTGTGCACGTATTTGTTTCTGATATAAGTTCAGAATTGCATGTGTATTTTTTTAAGATAGAACTATATTTTTTAAACGTTTGAATAATGTGTTTGTTGCAGTTTGATATGTCAATATAAAAAAATTTGAAATCCTGAAGGCTTAAATTCTTTAAGAAAAAAGCGAAAAAGAACTTGGGTGGTAAGGGATTTAAATAATTCTCGAATAAAAACAGTTGCTGAATTTGGAAAGTAATTGGTAGATGATAGACATAAATAATTCATGAACATTTTAATCTATGCTGAAATTAGCAAGATTTCTCCCGTCGATAAGTGGAAACTTTTGTTTAAAGATGGTTACTCAGACAGTTATGTTGTAGGGAGTCGATGAAGGCCATGTGTTGCCGGTGGCGAAGGATTCTCTTTCTGAGCTACAACATAAATCAAGTCAGTTGAGAAAAAGGATTGTTTTTGGACTTGGTATCGGTATCTCTGTTGGAGGTGCTGTATTAGCTGGAGGATGGGTTTTCACTGTGGCTTTGGCCGCTGCTGTCTTCCTCGGTGCACGTGAGTATTTCGAATTGGTTAGGAGCCGTGGAATTGCTGCCGGAATGACACCTCCTCCACGATATGTCTCGCGAGTTTGCTCTGTTATATGTGCTCTTATGCCCATTCTCACATTGTAAGATGGTAACCTTAAATTCTTTGATTGTATTACATGGGTATCTAATGTGTTGGTGTCTTTGTCTTTATTTAGAATGATACATTTTGCCTTCAAAATTTGTAATTCCTACTCTGCTGGTAAAATCGTTTTGAAAATATTTCATGTTGTAATTTATTTAGAGGTTCTGCTGTATTATCAGGTACTATGGGAATATTGATATTTCAGTGACATCTGCTGCATTTGTTGTGGCTATGGCATTGCTCTTGCAAAGAGGAAATCCTCGTTTTGCTCAGCTTAGCAGTACCATGTTTGGGCTATTTTATTGTGGCTACCTCCCTTGTTTTTGGGTCAAGCTCAGATGTGGTTTAGCAGCTCCTGCCTTGAATACTAGTAAGAATATGGATTTTCACACTTCTCTGTTATTTAATCTAAATATCGGACAAATTTATCTATGAACAGTGAACAATGATGTTAGGATAGAACTGAAAATGGAATTAAAAAAAAAAATGCAAAAACAAAAGTAATAGCTTATATACTGCTTTTGCTAAAACGTTGGTGGTTTGCATAAGGATTTTGAAAAGTTTCTGAATGACGGATCTTGAAACAGCTTTTATTTGCTTATTGTAATACAAAATGTAATTTTAATTTGCATCAGGGAATTTTGAAACTCCTTTCATTTCCTTGGACTCTGAAACTTCACTCATCTTTATTTTTGGCATCTGGTTCATTTGCATGTGTGGTTGGGGAAAAGGGAATGGATGATGATTCTTCACCAAACCCTATTTTACCAAGCAGCTTCTTTTTGACAGGAATAGGAGCTGGATGGCCTTTTCTTCTTGGTGGCCAGGCTCATTGGACAGTAGGCCTTGTGGCAACCTTGATTTCTTTCAGCAGCATAATAGCCGCAGATACATATGCGTTTTTGGGTGGAAAGGTACATAGGCTTGGTCAGCAAGATCTTGTTCCACTTATCTAAGGACTTTAAGACACCCTGAAAGCTACATTAGTTACAGGCTTACAGCTTAGTGCTGCTGCATCAATTTATTAGTATGCTTTTTGGTTATTTTTCAATTAGATTGTAAAAAATACAGCTATTTATTGTTACGAGGATGATTTTTTTCCTTACATTTTAAGCGGTGGACATATCATCCAATGACCATGATTTTCTTTGTCCCCCTCATCTGATGCAGGCCATTGGCAGGACACCACTTACTAATATAAGTCCAAAGAAGACATGGGAAGGCGCAATTGTTGGCTTGGGTGGCTGTATAGCAACTTCTGTACTATTATCAAAGATTTTTAGCTGGCCAGCATCTTGGCTAAGGTTATTGTGATAACAGATCTCTCTCACTTAAAGATGCACATCGTAACTTAAGAGCACTGGAATACATTTCCACACGAGACAAGTAGTCTCGAGATCAGGATTTTTCTTTTTTCCCCTTTTTTTCTGATTGCTGATATAGGTCATAAGTCTATTAGGTTTGAAATTGGTACAAATTCTAGCAATAGTTTAAGTTATCCACATTTAGGATGTAGAGGACCAAAGAATTACAAATTGATTTATTTTCATTAATGTTTAATCTGATCGTTACATCCTTTGGTGTTCATGCACCTTCATGCATCCATTAGTCTAAGTGCATGTCATAATGTGAATTCTAAAATTTTCTGTTTCGCCCAGTGTACATGGGATGCGAGTAACAGTGATGACCGAAGATTGTTGATTCTTTTGAAATTAAATCGAATCTCTGACTAAGATCACTGAGTCACTCTGAGAGTCAAATATTGGGATGACTGGATTGCATTGTTATCTAAAAAAGGATATCGGCTTTATGAACTTGCATTACATTAACCCTGAGAATTTTAGATTTTTCCTTTTAGAAGTTGAAATTTCATAAACTTGACATATTCTTTTCACTGTTGTAGTGCAATAGCCTTTGGGTTTCTGAACTTCTTTGGATCTGTTTTTGGTGATCTTACTGAATCAATGATCAAGCGTGATGCGGGTGTTAAAGACTCTGGCTCCCTAATACCTGGGCATGGTAATTATACTTTCTCATGTTTAAATTCTATGATTAATTATTGTTATTTAATTAATTTCCCAGTACTCTGGGGATGAACAAAGAACCTTGCTTACTTTAAATAATCGAAAAAGAAGATGCTATTTATGATTTGGTTAGAGTAATTTGGTGCTTAATATGGGATTCATGGATTGTTTCCCCAACTATTTCCTCATCTTTATATTAACATTTTGTTTGCAACGTCAAACAGGTGGAATACTTGACAGAGTGGATAGTTACATATTCACAGGTGCACTTGCATACTCTTTTGTCAAAATCTTAATTCCGCTCTACGGAGTTTGATAATGTAAATTTTGACCAATAGCAAGAGAGGCTACCTGATAGAAATTCGTCAGTGTTTTATATATTGCCTATTTGATGGATACATGCAAAGGAATTCGTTCCTACTTTGCTCTTAAGAATCTTGACAGAAGCAAGCTAAGGTTGCATTTGCAGCTCTGCTAATCTCCTTCACCTGATAACTCAAGTCGAGGTGTACATTTCTTATAGACCTTTCTTAAAGTTCTTCCAAGTTCGATGTGCTACACAGGCTGGGAATCTGTGTATCAGTATCATATTTTTAATAATCATGTTTAAAGTATTTTGTTTTATATTTATATAACTTTAGATATGTTAATAACAAGTTGTATTATATATAGATTCTCGTACATTCTTATATTCGTGTCTTGTTTGTATTATATCGTATCTTATTTTGTTTCATTTTTAATTATTTTTTTCATATCTTTTTCATATAGTGTCTAATATTACGTGGGTTAGTTTAGACTTACGAGGTTTTGGTTTAACTTAAGAATCATTCACATGTTACAGGGAAATGTTATAGTTTTATATTGTTGATTTATGGAATTTTTGCTTTCTTATAGTTTAAGAAGATGTCAATGGCGGCATTTTGAAAGTGTTTGGGCTTTTTAACCCTTTTTCATATCTTATCAGGGGTACGCTTGAACATTTCAAAAATTGTAAAGAAATATGCTTATCAATCGATGATATTATAAAGAAATATGCTTCTCAATCGATGATATTGTTAATTTTTGAATAAAAGATAAAATTTATTGTTAATTTTGCGTTGTAAATAAACATTCTAATGTAATTATTTAAAGAAGTTTAAGGCTAGCATTTAGTTTTCAGGAAAAAAAAAAAAAAGTAAATTTGATTACGATCATTAGATATAGCAAGATAAGGTCAATGGACCCTTAATATAGGCCCAATAAAGCTTTGATTTTGATGCTAGTCATGAACTCTCTTTAAGTTGGGTTTGATTGGCGAACCCATAGCGTAATAACAACAATAAAATAAGCACCTGCTCATGTATTTTATATATATATATATATTTTGTATACATTAGAGGTTGTCACGGGTTTTTCTCATCCGTTTTATTTATTCAGTTTTCCACTTTCCTTAGGATTTCAGATTTGAAAATTAGCAAACTACCATAAACCCTAACCTACCCAGTTGTCCAACAGTACATTTACATAGTTATTTTATAACGGCAACATGACTAGCAAAAATGAAAACTTTCTTTAACAATTAGAACCAAACTAAATTTGGCATTTTGTGGCGTTTAACAAAAAGAAAAAAAAATTGAAAAAATGGAAGAAGAAATCATTGAGAGAGTCTTCTCATAACTTAGAAAAAAAAAAAAAAAAAGCCCTTTTGAAACCACCTAGTTGGGTTTCACATGGCAAAGGCAAACCTGCTTATTATATAGTCTCGTCGTTTAGCACTAAAAAAAAAAAAATCGTAGACATAAAGGGTCATTGTTACAATTATATATAATATGGACTTAGCATCAAAATCTTATCATAATTGATTTGATCTTGGTGGTTATGATAAATCATACTTGATGTTACTCCTCCATATTGTCGGTTCCACCACTAATTTTAGCAAACTAAGAAATCATGTTCCATTTGCATTTTAGTGCCGATGCCTAAACTATCTATAATATACATGTAACCTTAATTTTGTACATATGCATTCAAATACAAACTTAGTCATTTAGTTGTTTTCTTTTTCTTTTTTTTGGAGGGGGGTATTAGCAAAATAAAAAGTTGGCAAGACTTCTCAAATATAAAATATTTTTAAAGGAATTTGAAGTTGGGACTCCAAGTATATTTCAATGCTTAAATGAATAAAAGTTTAAGAGAAAAGAAGAGTTAAGAGTAAGATTAGAGAAAATAATCTGAAGTTTTGTGTTTTTACGTCATACTTTTTATTTTCAATTAATGTGTTATCGAAAGGTGTTATATATATATATATACATATATATATAGATTGCCCGTGAGCCATGATTGTTTAACTAGTGGAATTATTATTGAGCTTTGGGTTCATATGAGCAGCTGACGTAACAAATCACATGGAGGGTATTTTTGTTCACTCATGAACGTGAACCCTATTCCAATCCACTTGGATGAAACTGTCTGTTTTATTAGGATTATTAATGTTGATCCACCGAAGAAAATATAGATTTATGTACGTTCGTCAGTTTAAGGGATGAATGTGATGCAAATGATACAATGGTCAAAATGGTTAAAACATTAATAATATGTTTAGTTTATTGAACTGCAATGAAATAATTTTTACGAGAATAAAAAAGCTAAAATGGAAAGGAATAATTAAAGTAGTAATTTGGTTTACTGGAATAAAATACTATGAGATTCGAATTCTCGGTAAAAGGGATTCGAATTTTCGTCAATCCCCTAAAATAGTTTTTTATTTTACTTAAAGTCGAAATAATCATTCAGTAGATTAAAACTAAATGACTATTCTGTGATTTTACATAATAAGATCGTAATTTATTATTCTAGAAAAAAATTATTTTGTAAATCAAACAATCAGGTTATTATAATATATTGAATAGACACTTAATGAAATGTCCATTCTATTTAACCAAACGAGATCTAAGAATAACTTCGTTCTAAACCTTATATTATATTATTATACAATTCAAAAATGAGATGAGATTGAGAAGATAGTATTTTGAGCAGCAAAATGAAATCATAATCATCAATGGTCAACTCTTTGTGCCGCCTAAATTCATAGCACAGCCCATGCACAGTGTTTGGGGAGAGAGGAAGTCACCTTCAAATTAATCTGATCTCTTAACCGAAACAGCCAATTAATTGAAAAGAAAGAAAAGGGGAAAGATGTTAGGGGAAGGAATTAAAGTAACAACTAGAAAAACAAGAAGAGTAAAATATATAGTATAAAATGCAATAGGAATGAAAAAGGGCAAAAAAAAAAAAGGATGAAAAAGGAGTTAGTAAAATATATACTCAACGTCGGGTTGACACTTGATGATATTTTCGAAAAGACAAAAGGAGAAGATAAGAGAAGAAGATGCGTTAAAAGGAAACTTGGACGCTGGTTTTGGAGGCTAGCTAGCTAGCCAAGTCATCCCCCATGCAAAGTCCCCACGCCGGTGGAGCCAAAACCCTCCACCAAATACATGAGTGAGTGAGAGAGACAGAGTCCTGAGCATGAAGATATGGATCAGAAGAAGCCAATTAGAGTGTCTTGTTTCTCAATGGAGGCAGGGCCTACCATAATTGGCTTTTCACAAGCATTTCAGTGCCTACTTTTTAGTTTTGTTATAAAAGGCAAATTAAAATCCCAAGATAGAAAAAAAAAATTAAAAATTGTGTGGGACGCAATGAACGCGTTGTTTATAAGCTGACTTCAAGCCAAAAAAAAGGGAAGAATGAAGGAAACTTTAAAGAAAGAGCTGGAGAAGATATGGTAGGCAAGCATCTATTAAAGTTGAAAGAGAAAGAAATAATTGTTTGATGAAACACCCTGACTTATTCTTGCACTCGCATGCACAACCCATGTATATCTCGGGCTATCTATCCCCCCATCGCACCCCAATTCCAGCAAATCCCCACCTCATTACCACCATCACCTTTGGCTTTTTTTTTTTCTTAGCCATATTTGCCTTGGATGCTCACAAGGTTTTTGCCCCTAAGAGCTTCACTTATCTTATGATTTCCCTTTCTTTTCTGTTTCAAGTATATCTTATTGTTTGAATTTGTATTCATTTTGGTATACAAAGTAATAAGTATTGGCATGTGTGTTAATTAAATGGTTGCAATCATTGTGCTTATTTATATATAATGCATGCCTTAACCAATGCCCACCATACATGTGTTAGTTTTGCAGTCCATTACTCAAGGTTTAGAATTGAAATCATTATTCATTTTGTGGTTACAAGTTTATATATATATATATATATGCATATATAATGGAAGGGCTAACTTTTGGCAGATATCAAGGGGAAAGATTTTCAATCTAAAGAAATCATTAATATTAATCGAGTGGTTCTTTTACAAAATCAATTATAGTTTAAAATAAAAAAAATAAATTTATTGAATATTATCACTTAAAAATGAATATTCATATAAATAAATTGGAATAAAACTTAAATTCAATTAATTAGAGAAATTAAATAGTAAATAATCACGTAAAAATCGATATAGACTAGGGTTAATGAGAAGGATTAATATATTACCCATGGTAAAGCATCAAGAGGTTGCTTAGTTGTTAAGAGAACATCAACTGCCTCTGCTCAAAGGGCTGGGTGTGGGGGGGCGGGGACCAAAAAGGAAAAGGAACATCAATTTCGGGGCAAGAGAGATCATAATGTCATATAATGAAACTTTCTGACTTTCTTACAGCTTGGCGTAAGCAAAGATACGTTATAGGAATGTGCATGTTTCTAGCTAGCTAGCGACAACGTTAGGTGCCTTGAAATTAATCAAATTAAGAGTAGCACTGAGGTATATGTTCATGAAGAAAAGATCTAATTGATGATCTGAGAATCACCTTTAAATTTTAAAATTAATAATTACAACATTAAAGCATAGTATAGTTCTTGTGATTAACCTTAAAATCTAAAGAAGATTTTAGCATTCCAACACGTACCTATTAATTAGTTACCTGGATAAAGTCAAAAGGGTTATTGGGTTACTAAGTTTTTTCCCTTTTAATTAACCTTCGCGATATTCTTTTGCCATGCAGAGGGACCCATTATAGATTATACTTTTGAGGGAAGGGTGATTTTTTTAAAGCTTTAAAAAAAATAATATTGCCACTTTCTTGAACTTCCACATCTGGAAGATGCCTAGCTAAATCCTCTGCTCTCTCTCTCTCTCTCTCTCTCTCTCTCTCTCTCTCTCTCTCTCTCTGTGTCTTCCTCTTCAATTCCGTCGAATCTGCTTTCACTGCTGGGGTGACGAAAGGCAGCAATGGCAGTGCCATCCAAGAGTGGCTTCGAATTTGGTTTTTGTGGAAAAGCCACTTTTACGTGCATTTGCATTGCTTATGTTCATTTCCTTTCCTTCTCTCAAATGGGCCACGTATATAGGAGCAAAAGCAAAGAAAAAAACGAATATCCATAGATCTTTAGTAATTACTTGTTATTCCAATCACCAATCGCCATAATTTCAATATATTTTGCTAAAAGACCACCACATTTTTGCCCCCTATGACTCTCTGCCTTTCCAATTAACTAGTTAAAAATTCCTGCTCTTTACCTCATCATCGTCTGATTGTTTCTTTTTGAAAGTTTGATTCGAAATGAACTTCCTTCTTTGTTTCATGACAGTTAATTTGGAGGGTCTGGTCCAGGACCAGAAAAAAAATTAGAAATTAATGTGGGGTTGCCACCAGTTTGTGGAGGGCAAAGGTTCCATCTAAGTAATTAAGACAACCCTTTATATATATGGATAAGAAAGAGTCTTCCACTTATTGTCTTTCTAAAATCCCATTTATGTATAGGAAAAATTATTCTTTCTGTTCCCACACCATAAACTGTGCCTTTGCTAATCTTGGTTTTTTGCAGCATCAACGTAATTTGTTGATCCTTCATGGCTTTCAAAATGAGACAATTTCGGATAGATATATCTGCTTTTGCCCCTCAAATTGGTTAATTTGTGTCCCCCATCGTAGTTGACCAGATAACTTGCTTGGCAGTTGACACCCCAAAAGGAGATTTGGATCCTCAATGCCATATCAGAATTAATGTGTGATACTTAGTAATTACAGATAAAAACTTAATTAAAGGATTTCAATGAAAAGCTTTTATAATTACTCGGATCATAAAGACTCCATCACTTCTAGTAGAACTCTTACTTTTTCTCAAGTTTAGAATCATTGAAGCAATAACTGACAAGGAAGCACGACGTAGTTGAATTAAACATTTACACACACACACACACACACACACACATATATACACACGAGTAAAAGCTACGAAGGCAAAGAAAAATCAAGCTCCCAACGAACGTGAATTTAAGCATGATATAGAGTTGGATTTTGGTAGAAGGGAAAAGTAATTCTTAAGATTACCAAGAAGAGGAGAGAGAAGTAAAATCCCATTGTCATGACAAGAATGATCTTGGTCTGAGATACAACATTATCTATCGCCGACGTAGGAAACCTTTTTTTTTTTTTTGGTACAAGTGAAATTGTAACAGAGAAATAGAGAAAAAAGTTATGTTTATTGAAATTATAGCTTCAAATACATTGCATGCTACATGATTGCACGAAAGAATCAAATTAAATTTTAAGTAAATTTAAAAAACATTTTAGTATCTCCCATGAACTGACCTAACCGTTTTCTGGCGCCAGCTTTGAGGATTGAGAAATTTCTTTAATTTGAGGCTCTCCATTGTGTCAAACATCTAGCGTTCACCAGGTTTTACATCTTGTTGACTGGTCTGGTAGAAAGGATGAAAATTGAGAACAATGCATGAAATTTTATCAATTTGATGCTCATGAGTCATGATATATATATATTGATTCCTTAATCAAAGTCTATAAACATCTGTTAAGCTTAATGCTATAGTTAATTATAACTAATCTACTAGAATTTTATGGTTGGTTTCCATTACAAACTGCCTTTGAAAATTTTTTTTTTCTTAGTCTGCTAGTTTCTTTCCTGGTGCAGCAGTGTCACCCGCTTTGAGGCAATCTGCAGAGATGGGGATTGTCCCAAAACGGCATAAATCAGACAGTCAAGATTGCCTGATCTCACTTGACAA
This sequence comes from Adansonia gregorii, assembly GCA_038382025.1. NCBI lineage: Eukaryota > Viridiplantae > Streptophyta > Magnoliopsida > Malvales > Malvaceae > Adansonia > Adansonia gregorii. The sequence continues at coordinate 10,747,543 of JBBYHO010000018.1, read as the reverse complement.
ATTTCGCTGGGATGGTCTTTAGCCGATCTGGAGATGTGCCTGTTTCCACGTTCATTTATTGGCCTCAAGCTATAAAATTGCACGCTCAGGCTCAGCAAAAAAAAGACTGGGGGGCGGGGGCCCAACAATTCCCCTCCTTCCATTTCTGTCCGTATATCTTTGGACTGGCATCATCAAACTGGGTCTCTGCGTGCAGTGGTTCGTACACTCCTACGATCACGGCCGTTCATCCTCCTGGATCCCTCTCATCCGGCTATCGTTTCGATCCCACAGTACCCAACAACATTCCCAATATAAAAGACAAGCAATCACGGTCGTTTGATTGCTGCTTCGGTGCACTTCCTGATTGGAAGATTTGAAATGTTAAATTTGGGCCCCTTCTGCGCTAGCCAATTCATGGGCTCCACGTGTTCTTTGGAGGCTGTTAGGACAAGCATCTTGGATATGCAGGTTGCACGATAGTAAAGCTTCTCGCATGAGTATCAGAAATAGTTTTCTTTGATAATTAATTATTGATACTAATCATTCAATTTTAATGATAATAAATATTGGTCCAATGAATTCATAAGAATAGATTAAAAATATTTAAAAAATTAATTCAAGTTTAACAATTTACCCTTTTTATAAAAAATATATATTTTTTAATAAAATATTTTAGTGGGAAGAAAGATTATTAGTATAGGAGTAGTGTTTTTAATTGAATTATTCTATAAGGTATTCCTTTTCATAAAGTTTTTACTTTATTTTAAGGGCATGGAAGAACCTTGCATAGGAGGATAAGAATATTGATCCCATTAATTGAATTCCAAGAAATTATTTATGTTTCAATCGTAAGATATGTCCCCAATTTGAAAAAAAAAAACAATATTAAAATAAATAAAGGATGGTCGAAATATGAAAATAATAATAACAATAATAATAATGCAAACAATTTTTGATCATATGTAACTTAAACTACATATTTCCTTATTCAAAAATGGTAAGATTTTTAAATTCAATTTTAGGTGTTAAGAAGTGTGTGCATTTGATCCTTTAGCATTATAAATATTATATAGAAAATTAAGAAAATTGATAACATTAGAACTTTTGGGGCAAAAATATTTAGATTGGGAATGTTAAATGAGATTGTAATTTAAATGGAAAGTGAATGTGCTCTTATAATGAAAAAGTATGTGGTTGCTATTTATGTTAGTAGGATATATTAATGAGATTTAAAAAAAAAATAAATAATTAATAAATTTGGATATATAAGAATATGACATAGATCTCTTTGTCATGGTTTTCAGTTTACGAGTTTAATTTGTGACATTAATTCCTTATTATTCGTAAATCGTAAGAATTGATGGTAAGGGACTACTATCGCCTCTCCGTCGCTGTCACCAACCATCTGCAGCATTGACTCCAGAAGAAATTATAGTATTTTGGTGACAATTCAATCAAGGAAAAGCAATCTGCTAATCATGTAATTTTCTGGATTATTATTGAAAGGAATTATATTAAAATTAAGATAAACATATACATCAATCATCACTGAACATTTCTTTTATACAAACAAGTTTGATTAATTTTATGTCCAAATTTTCATGCTATGAAAAGAAATATGTATTAATTTCATTAAATCATATTGTCGTTTTGTTGCTAAAACCTTAAAAAAAAAAAAACATATAAACAAGTATTTCCCTCTTTGCATCTCTTAAGTCATATGCAACATGGCCTTCATTTTATCCTTAAATATTGTAATTGTGTTTTGAGGGAAAAAAATGTTTAGTTTAGATTGGATTACCAATGAAGAACTTTCAAAGTTGAAGGTGCACACATAAGAAAAAAAGAGTTATAAACTTGGTATAAAGTGTGGGGTTCCTTCCTATGGCACGAAACCAATGTGATTTATTAATAATACAATTTTTTTTTGACAGAATAACACAAGTGTTGGCATGCATAAAATATCATCATACCTTGTGCAAAATTTTATCAATATAAATGGAAAATCAAAACTATGATTAACTACAAAACTAACATAATGATCTTAATTATCTATTGCACCCGCCCCAATGGACAACTTGAAAATATTTCACTCAAGCAGTAATAATATTATATTAAATATAATCATTGATAATTCTTTTATTTTTATTTTTATAAAGATTTGATCTTTGAATACATTAAATAAAAATATTTTTTATTTATATAATAAATTTAAAAAGTGATAGTAAAATTCAAGCATGAGTTGAAGCTTTTGTTGATGCATGAACCGGAGTGAATTTAGGGCGTAAATGTAATGAACCCGGTTCATGATTACCATCATCAACCCCTTCAAAGTGAGCAGTTAAGAGAAATCCTCATGGCCCTCCGTAACACCAAAGAAAGAAAGAAAGAAAAATCGAGTTCAATATATAATACCACTTTATCGCTTTAACAATTGTGCTTACCAAGAATGCCAAAAAGGTTATCTGATTGGAAAAGCTAGCATAAGTATGTCTAACAGAGCTTTTTAGCAGTTTGTAAAAAAACAATGATACCAGTTATCAAAGATAAATTAACATGAGAACTGCAGTTTGTAAAACAGATGCTTAATGGAAGAACTATTTATTAGTTTCTCCGAACAACAGAGTTGAAGATAGAGTGGGAAGTTAAATAATTATATTCTGAACCTTTGCTTCAAATTGGAACTCCCAGGTTTTGAAAGTTTCAGGATTTTCCACAAATAGTTGAAATTTATGATATCCATAGTTACTGCTACAGCAACATTCATTCTACTGAAATGTATAATAAGAGTTGATAACTTCATCAAGAAATCAAGAGATTAGAAATTATATATATATAGACACACACACACACACACACACATTAACATGTTAGCAAAGGGGCAGATACTAAATTCTTGAGCTCAAATTCATTATCCTTTTCCCATAACTTTGTTTTGCCTAGTTGTCAAAGCGAACAACAAACAATGGCAATTGGCAACTGAACCAGGAAAAAGAACCAAAGCAGTTCTAACCCAAATCCAACGTAAGAGACTGACGATAAGAAAAACAGACTAAAGGGCTGTACAAAGCCATCCAGTTACTCAAATGTCTGGTTTCTTGATTGGAAATAATAGGCCTAAGGCACATAATAGACAATTCGCTTAAGAGAATCACAGGCAACAAAAAATTTTAAGAAAAAAAGATCAGAAACTAAAAGCAGTAAGTTGAGAAGCCACCCTTCGCAGCAAAGTTAAATTGGTAGAACCAAATGTCAAAGGACTCCACCCAGTCAGCACCTCCAAGCTGAAGCAGCCACAAGTTCTCTCCTCTGCCAGCAAAGAACAAGTGAAGACTCCCTCTTCTCCACATGGAAACCCCTAATTGGAGTTCGCTGAATCAAACACTCAGCTTGAGATTCCGTGAAATTACTGAAAGTCATTGGAGAGAACCCAGATTTTACAAACAGACTCCTCCAGGGAGGTGTTCTTTCCAGGGACTGATGTCGACCCAGGACAATCTTCTCTATACCAGGTTGAAGTATGAACCTTTCAATTTTCTGCAAGGCATCAGGATTCATATTCACAGCATCTAGGGACTCAAGGAGGACAGAATAAGATTGGAAGGCATGGATTATATGGTCGGAAAATGAGACATCGGTTCTGTTGCAACCCCTGTCTAAAGAGACAACAATTTTGGGTGACAGCTGCTTTACAAAATGAAGGACCAGAGGAAGGGTTGAAGGGTAATTAGAAAATGACTCAATGGGGAGATTAACTGCAATTGCTTCATTTTCAGGTAAGTGCAGAGGCAGCGGCCAAGAACCGGAATTCAAGGACTCAAGACTCATTATTTCAATCTCGAAAGCCAAGTTGATTTCGCTAGCAAATTGCATGAGATTATCCCGAGTGAAACTGAGTTCTAGCTCATCATGAATGGTTGGAGAAGCAAAGGCTGTGATTTTCAAAGAAGGGGCACCACCATTTCTCAAAACAAGTTCCTGCATCAAAGAAGCCCATTGCCCGCCATAACCAATGTCAAAATCAATAATGTTAATTCTACTACACCCTTCAAAAACCTCAAGAAGTGCTTGGTTGCAAGTAAAATTGGCAAACTGAACGATTGGAGAAATCTCTGAGAATGACTTGTAAGCACCAATCTTGAAAATCATGTTACACGTGGACAAAGCCAATGGATTGTTGGTAGCGTTCACACGAACAAGTAACTGTAAGGCCTCCTTGAAGTAGAAAGCAGCCCTCGCAAAGGGCTTACCTACAGGAGAGAGCTGGTGATTGAGCCGCGCCAATATCCCTTGCGCGAGTACCGGATTCCCGGTTTCGATCAGCTCTGCGACCTGGATTAGTTGATCGATTATTGCCTGCTGAAGCTGCTGGTTCGCCAATTCATTACTAACTATTTTCGGTTTCGCTGTCGCTGCCATTCCAATTGTTGGCCTTTGCTGAAGCATTTGGAGCTGTTGTTGGCGCCGAAGATAAAGCTCCTGCCCTGAACCCGAAAATGCAACCTTAGGGACCTGATAGTTTTGTCCACTTGAGCCAGAGTTAAGCCTCTTAGGTGGTGGTGGTGACAAAAGATGATGTTCTTGCAATTGAGCATATGAAAGTGGCAAGAACATAGCTTGGTTTTGAGTAAATTGAACTTGACTTTGGTTTATTATCACCTGTGGATTAAAAATCTGAGGCTTTTCATCCAAAGCTTCAACGGGTTGAAGCTCCTGATGTTGTGCAAAGACACCAGGAGGGATTGAAGTAGGCAAAGGATTGGGTGGTGCCGGACTTGTCGAGGTTGAAACCGTACCAGGCCTCGTAAAATCAGAGCAACTTCCAGCAAGGGGAGAGTCAATGTTGCTAACCAAATTTCCACCACTATTAATGGACCCAAAGGTAAAACCTTGATCCACTACACCGAAAGCTGCATTGAACTCCATATCTTGAGACCCACCACCTGACTGAAGAATCTTGTTTAATCCCATTGAAGGGTCATCGAAATCACCCATAATTAGCCTCAAGATGGATTGTTCATGACTAGGAGACCCAGGCAACACACTCTCCCAATCCTCCGTACCCAAACCACATTTTTCCGTTCCAATATCTACGGATTGGCTGTTATTATTGTTGCCGGAGACAGCCACCGTTCCCACCACGCCGGTGGTGTCCGTGGAGGCACCGCTGCCTCCGCAGCCGCCGAGAGAGGAAGACAGTGTCGAGGAAGATGTCGGAGGACTTGGGCTTCTTCTAGTATCAAGAACAGATGTGGGCTCACCGCCCACATAACAGCAACCTTCCTTGTTGTTTTGCCACTTTTCTTGTTGTGGCTGTTGTTGATGAAGATGATGTTGGTTCTCGAGTAACAGTGACGAATCTGAGCAAGGAGAACTAGAAGAAGAGAAATCTAACGCCCTCTTCCCTTGAAACTCCCCAAAAGGTAAGGGCAAGACCTTCATCTAAGAAAAAAAAAAAAAAAAAAGAACAAAGGAACTCTTAAATAAACCAAACTACCCCAAACTACCCAGTACCCAATAATCAATAAAAAACCACCATCCACCGGTTTATTATTGCAGAAAAAAAAGGAGAAGAAAGTTGAAACCAAAAGAGAGATGATTGAACTCAAATACTACAAAAGAAGAGGTTAAAAAAGAGATAAATTTCAACTGGAAGACCAACTCAAAAGTTTTGGATGTTGCAAGGCCTAATTAGTTTAAAAAAAAAAAAAACAGAAATTCATTTCCTCAAACACCCACCTTGGCTTCTTCTGCTTTTCTTACTGAGGCTTTTTTTTTTTTTCTTCTTTTTCATTCAACACCCATTTTGGGTGCCATCTTATCCTTTCTTCTTGTTCTGTGCCTTTACTTTGGGGTTGGGTTTTTTCTTTTCTTTTTCCTATTTAATCTTCCTCTTGAGCCCTTGTAGTAGTACTGTGTCTTCCTTCGGTTTTCTGCAATGGATGCTTGCAACATATAAAAGTGGTAAAGTGCTGCATCTTCTTTCTCTCTCTTCTTCAAGTGGAAATTTTTATAATTATACATATGAGATTATAATAATGAGAAATCCAGGGGGCATTTAGGAATTCTAGGTAGCAATAGCATTTTTGGCGGTCTATTTTGTCTTAGACAAACTTGAAATTTTGGGTATTAATGTGGGGAGGGGAGACATGCTTAGATTTAGCCATGAATGGTTTAGGAAATTCATGATTTGGACATGTGAGGGAAGAGGCTTTATTTTATCATCCTCCCCATGTGATTGGTAACAACAACTCCATCTCTCTCTCTCTCTCTCTCTCTCTCTCTCTCATGAAGTGTAAAGTGACCCAACCCTAAAAGTAATAATTATAATAATTATTATTATTATTATTATTTTTTAATTATAGATTTAATTATTTTTATTTTTATATTATATTTATTTTATTATATAATAATTATTTTTAAAATATTTTATATTTTTATAAATTTATAAATAATAATTTATATTATATAAATTTTAAAAAATTATATATTTTTTATATAATATTTTAATTATTTTTTATATATTATAGTTATGTTAAATATTATCAAAATAATTAATTTGCTCACACCCAGCAAAGTTTTATTAGCTCGCCCTTACTTTTTACCCCTATCTATGTATTTCAATCATTTTTATCTTTGTAGGCCTAAAGGGCCGGTGATGACGACGATCAAGTTCTTTTCTCTCTTTTCAAGACACCCCAAATCTAAAGCAACTCAGAGAAAAATAAAAAGCATGCTAGTCTAAGCCATCATTTTACAAAGCTAAAGCCCAAGTCATGCGATTTTCAACCCAAAATCACTTTTCATTTGGATAATAGACAGCAACCTCTTAGCTTCGTTTTTTATTCAACACCCCCCCCCCCCCAAAATTCATCACTCCTGGCGTCGGAGCCTCTCTACGATGGCTTTGCCAGTACCAATGGTATAAATGTATCAAGAAATTGATTAATATTATTTTATTGCATTTAACAAAATTCGTATAAAATAAATGCATGCTATTTTATTACACTATGTTGGATGTCTGCAGGCAGGCCATAATTAAAAAAACAAATTAATAAACTTGATCAGTTCATTGGTGCACATGGAAGCAATTGTTAGTATAGGTAACCATGACAGACTCGGTGACACAAGCGCCGCTAATTTAGATCACGGATCAATCCATTTTAAGCACTTAAAAACTCGAAGAAGAAACATAAAATTCGAGTTTAATTAGAAACCGAGACAAGTGCATGTATATGGAGCGCCTATATATATTACTTTGATTTTTTTTTTTCGAATTAAGTTTCGTTACTCTGGTTGGTGACGAAATATGTTCCATCCATAATGTTATTCAATGTTTTTAAGTTCTGGCATTTGATGTTGAATAATATTGAGTTTTAAGGGGACAGTCGAGATTGCATATTTCATTCAATACTAGCATCTTGTTAATTTTTAAAGTTTCCCAAGAAAAATTTCATTTGGATATTAGTGAAAGACACCCATATCGCATAGAAAGTATTATTTTATGATTGGATCTACACAATCCCGATATAAAATTTCAGAATTTGGCCCCTGTTAGCCACAAAAGGGAAGGTTAATCCGTGAAGACCATATATGGAGTGAAAAACAAATAGAAGGGTAATAGTTCCTATATTAGTATGCAACAATGATAAACTGCTTGCTTTCTGGACTTGTTATAGCTTTGCCTTTGTAGCGATAAAAATGTAGGTGACTAAGAAAACCACATGGTCATGCCTCCTGCCTTATGATCAAAGAAAACCACATAACCTTTTAGGAAAAAAAATCAGCAAATAAAGCTAGGCAGAGTTGGGGTGCTAATTCCATTCAATTACTTCGCCGCTTTTCCTTTGTGTTGTCATTTATCCGTTCTTTTACAATTATGATAAAGAAGATGTCTAATTTTGGAAAGGCCTAAACATGAACCTCTTTTTTTTTTTTTGTTCTTTTTATCACATTGTTAGAGCTAGACCTAGGTTTTATTTCTAGTTACTTTAACTGCTAAATTAGGGGCCCAAAATTTTAGCGGCATTGAATTGGTCCAGTTTTTTATCTTGTATTGAAAGAACTCCAAGATCAGGGTGCATGGTTTGTTCATAATAAAAGCCCATTACTCAATGGGTCCATGCATAAAACTGCTTTAGGCTTTAGACATAACATGGTTACTTTGCCTGCTTTCCGGACATTGGGAGCACCTAATAACAAGATTTATATTTAAAAACAAAAAAGGGTTTTGGTTGGTTGGTAGGTTTTGGTGCCAGATTGCCCGTTTGGTTTCAAATTACCACCCTGCCTTTCGGCTTTGGACTTTTGGTTTCCAGAATAATTGCTTGATGAAGAAACAAACAGTCGCATTGGCAGTGGATTAATAGGATGGACGGTTGGTTGCCTCTGCACTGCCCTCATCTGTTGTCAAGTTACATCAAGTTACCGTTAATTCATTGAAACCCTTAATAGTTCCCAGAACTTTTCTTTGTTTCTTTTTTTTTTTTCTTTTTTTTTTAAAAATTAATTTTCACATTCAATTAATAGCTTTTGACCAAATAATCCTATGTTTTCTTTGACCTTCTCTTGCACATTATAATATTGTTAAAAAAATTATTAACCAATAAAAATTTTTTCATGGTTTTTTAAGGAATAATAACACAAACCTATTGGACGTAGGCTATTTTCCGGCTCAGTAAGTTTGGTCTTTGCAGATGAGATAGCGGATATAAATTTTATAAATTCGAATTAACTTATTAAATATTATTTAATAAAAAAATATTTAAATTTAATTATGCAAATAATATAATAATGTTATAAACATTATGTCATTATAGACCTGTCCGGACTCCGATACACTCGCTTCTTATAACTTCATTGGGACATCGAAAATGAACGGTCATGATGATGAGGACAGTGATGAATCATAAGGTGCAGGAGGAAAAGTAAAAACTTGATGGGTTTCGAAAGTGGGGTAAAAAGTTTGGGCCCAGGGTCTCTCAACTGAAATACAATTGAAAATGTTTTAGGGGATCAAAAACAGGTTGATTTCGGTGTTTTTCTTAATTATTATTATTTCCCGTTATTAATTGCTAGTTACGGTGCATGTTTGGTAATATACTAATTACCGAATGAGGATCACGTGGCAGTTATTTATTAGCAACCGAACCGAAAAGCAGGAGAAGCGCACCGTATGAGAACCCCTAAACCTATATTAAACCAGAAGTTGTCTGTCATCTACTCTCGTCTCGCTCTTTATTACCGTATCTTGTTGGTTGATGTTCTTTGAAGAAAACAGCTCAGCAAAGTCTGTCGGTAAGTTGATTTCTTCAACTTTTTGTTTAATTCAATCTTTGAGCTTTTTTTTAATTATTTTTTTTATTTCCAATCTCTTGAATCATCGATTTTTTTTATAGAAAAAAATTAATTCTTTAGTTTTTGTCTTTGGGTTCATCAAAATTGGTAGGTTTCGATATGATGAAATTTGGATTTTTCTTTGTTGAATTTGCGATGATCAACTCTCGTTTTCCTTTTTTTTTTTTGTTGTTACATGAAACTAAAGAAAAAAAATGTTATCTTTATTGTGAATTTAAGTTATATTTCTTTAAAGTTCGTGGTTTTCGGCCAATTTGTAAAAAAATGGGTATTAGTTGATTTTTGGGTGTTGCCTGTTGTGCAGTCATATCGGTAGAATGGCTAAAAGCAGCTTCAAGATTGAGCATGATTTTGGTATGTTGCTGATGATCCTGTATTAGTATTAGTATTTCTTATCGCAGGATTTTGGTATGTTGCTGATGATTTTTATTAGTACTAGTATTTCTTATCGATTTAGCTTCGATTTTGGTTGGTTTTATTAATTTATGGATTCTTGATATTCAGAGAAAAGGAGTGCTGAGGCTGCAAGAATTAGGGAAAAATACCCGGATAGAATTCCAGTAAGAATCAACTTTAAATTTGTCTTTTTTTTTATTCCCCACTTTTTTTCTATGTTTTGTCTATGTTAATTCAATAATTTTCATTGTTCCAAGGTCTGGCTACCCTTGGTGCATGTATTGTTATATGCATTTTAAATTTTTAAGCTTGGATGGGGATTTTTTGTGGCTATGAGTTTAGGTTACATTTTGTTAAGAACTATTATGCCTTTTGTTGATCCATAATTCATTCGGGTAAGCTAAAGAGAAATCTTATTCGGCTGTAGTAATATGCTGACTTAGGAGTTTGGACTCTAAATCAGGTTTGCATTGCCTTGAATTCTAACGATATGTTAGAATTTTAAATATATCTTAATGAGTTTGGCTGTAATAATTGCATTGCCTTGTAATAATATACTAGTGTAACTTACATTTTAAACATATGTTAATGACCAACCATATTGTGAGTAAGACTCGTGACGACATGTTTGCCACATAATAATATCTATTGTGTTATTGCCAGTTATATACTTTGTTTACTTTACGTTCATGAGATATGACTTGAGGGTTATAAGCCATAGTTGAAAATTTGTATTGGTAAGACTGTCATTACTGTCTAGACATGATTGCATAAATATAGTAGATGTAATGTAAATTTTTGTTTTGGCAAAAGCAGTGCCTGATCTAAGCTGGAGAAGTAGAAAAGTTCTGCTCATTCGGGCATAGCAAAGTAGAATAACTTATAGTGAGGAATGAATGAATGTCTGTGTTCTACTAATTACCTATTTTAAAGCTTAATAAAGATTAAATCTCAGCCTCAGATGCCCTGCCTCTCCCTGCTGAGAAGGGGTGAAAGAGAGGAAGAACAAGGAAAGCTTCTTGAAATAATACAGTGGCTGGTGCCTTTATTTTGGAACTAATTATAAATAGAAAAGGACTTCTTGTCAAAACCGTGTAAGGTTAAATGGAAGCTACTTGAATTGGTTTATCCATGTTTGGCATGTCATCCATGCACTATGCAAAAGATAAATTTATAACTTTATGATATCCCAATCATGCTTCTACTGATATTTGCTTATGTGTCTTCTAGGTGATTGTGGAGAAGGCAGAGAGAAGTGACATTCCTAACATCGACAAGAAGAAGTAAATAACAGTTTCATGCCAAGTTTACTGGTTATCATGTTATGTTTTATTTTTTTATTTTTTTAGGATTAGAAAACTTATTCCTTGTTACATCATTACTATTTTTTTAGAAACTGGTAGCCACTGGGTGTATGGCTGCATATAAAGTCCTCTCAATATAATTTTGCCATCCACTTTTTGGAACCTCTAATGGTACTCGGCTTCCTTATGTGATGACTTGATTAAATAATTTACAGATACTTAGTCCCAGCTGACCTGACGGTGGGTCAGTTTGTCTATGTAATTCGGAAGAGAATTAGACTGAGTGCTGAAAAGGCTATAATTTTGCCATCCACTTTTTGGAACCTCTAATGGTACTCGGCTTCCTTATGTAATGACTTGATTAAATAATTTACAGATACTTAGTCCCAGCTGACCTGACGGTGGGTCAGTTTGTCTATGTAATTCGGAAGAGAATTAGACTGAGTGCTGAAAAGGCTATCTTCATATTTGTGGACAGTGTCCTCCCTCCAACAGGTATTCCAATTAGCAATTTTCTTCTCTTTTAATAATGTTAAATGCCGATTTATCACCTTTTGAAATTCAAATTCAATCAACTGACCGACGAATTAGCTATTGCCATCATATTGCAGGAGCAATTATGTCAACCATCTATGATGAAAAGAAGGATGAAGATGGGTTTCTGTATGTTACATACAGTGGGGAAAATACATTTGGTTAGCAGATGATGATGCGGTGGCCTTATTTTCATGTTAATGTTGCCCTTTCATTAAATAACTAATATGTGGCGTTTATGTCTAATATTTGACCTTCCAGTCTTTACGTGTATAGTTTCTCTGCATATAGCTTAACAGCAGACTAAAATGTCAAACGGATGGGCAATTTAAAATTAATTGAAGTGTGTTATATGGATATATGTTCCTGCATTTGCCATTTTTAGTTTGCAAAATGGTCTCTTTGGAATAACAAAAGTTGACGATTTGAAAGTGTTTCATCCCGAATCATTAGTATTATTAATTCTTCAATGTTCTGCCGTTGTGTAAATGTCCTACGAGGTAAGCCAAAGCCCCAACCCTCTAATTCTAGCGGGTAGCAAGTACCAGGTCAGAAGAACTTGGAAATGTAATCATGGATGCTGTTCTCTAATATGAGCCAAGGAACTTGCAGAGGAACGAATATTATTCAAGCTCAAATTGCCGTGCCGTGTAGACAACGGGGGCCGAGCCATTCGAGACTGCTTGCCTTTTACGAGACATATAGTTTTGAGTCGATTGTTAACGCCCTTGCCGCAATCCCCATCCTTCGAATTCCGAGCCTGTCCCACCGACGCTCCTCCTAAACCCAACAGACTTAAACATCCCCTATGGGACACCACCAACCTTCAATTCCAAATGCATGATACAGACACGTTAAACATCAAAAGCAAAATGCATGCTTTCAGCAGGAGAATGTTTATCAGCAGGCCACACCAAGAATTTATATTAACTAAAGAAAGAGAGTTTGTTTAAATTCATTATGGAGTAACTACTTGAACAAAAAAAAAAATAGAATTTGAAAAATGAATGTTTAGATTTGCAACTCCAACATGAATTCGAGAAATGTGAATATTATATATCTCCCACGAATTCTCAGCATGTTTCAATGTCTTGGGATGAGCTTTCTTTTTTTTTTCTCTCTATTGCGTCGCCTGAACTCAAATCGGAGACTTACGGTGTGTTAAGACTGACATGAGAACCAATTCCGCCGCGACACCAGCCGTTGATCATGGCTCCTTGAGAAATAAATTGTGTGGTGGACCATTCATGGTTTTGGCGGCCATCGAGTGGGGCTGGGTCCACCCGGCAATTTAATGGATCACATGGGCAAGTAAGACATGTTATGTATGGCCGGTATTGACGGTTAAGCGGAACCTTATTTTTTGTGTTTCGCGCAACATAAACAATTAGGAGGTGGTCCATGTACCCTTGTCTCCGATTTTTTCTGTGCCTATCCATACCTGTCAATTGACGGATCTTATTAATTTGATCAGATTCATTCATAATACGTTAATTCAAGTAACCAAATTATTTCAGATTTATATCATTTATAAATTAAAATATTTTAAATTTAAGTGTTTAAATTTAATAATTGAGTTATTTAAATTCGGATCATTTAGATTTAAATTATATGATATTAATTTATAATTTTTTTAAGTTTAATTTATTAATTTAAAAATTATATTTGATCAAATTTAAATAAGTTATCAATCGAGGAAGATTTAATTTTATTTTATTGAAACATAAAAATAAATAATATTCAGAATAAATATAAACATTATAATTTTTAATTTAAAAATTAATATTTATCTAACTTGATATTTTGAATTTAAATATAATACGTTGATTTTTCAAATTCAAATATATATTTGATTTAAACGAACTACATACTTTGAACTCTTTATCTTAGCCCATTTTACTTATTTGTAAATGTTTCGTCTGAATTAAACTGTCATGATGCATGTATAGAGGCTTCGAAAGGCATTTGCAGGCAAGAATGCCGGTCTGCTCTGCTGCCTGCCAAGGCGACTTCGGATAAATAAATGCTATAGTTTCGGTTAATGCTACTGAAACCATGAGTTTTTAAATTGGTATTAATGCATTTCCCCATTTTCCTTTTTTTTTTTTTTTTTTTCTCTTTTCTTAGGCCATAATCATTAATTGCTGCATTCTCGAAGATCTTTGGTGTCTACCGACTTTAGATCTAAAAAGGCTACCCATTTTTAGTTGTATCATTAGAATATCAGGTTTATGTGTCTTCAAAACGGAATTAATGGTGGGCAAAGGCAATTAACTAAGATCTCAGAATTAATTCAATTAAGTTACATATTTAACTTTCAATAAATTTAAAATCAAATCTCGATATGTATTACAGTGAAACACATATGGGAAATGGGTTAATGGGGGTCCCTAGGAAGATGCATTTAGCTTTCTTTGTATTTCTTTGTCTTATTTCTAATTTACCCTTTATGCCTTTCCTTAGAATATCCTTTTATTTAAGATTATCTCAAAAGAAAATCTCTCCTTTGGACACTTCACTACTTCCCATATATAATTATTTTTCCCGAAGAAAGCTCTGTTTTGTTTCTTATTTCCCTGGGGTGAGGGGGATCTGAGCCTTTGGGACACAATCGATTGAAATGTGAAAGATAAGGACATGAAGGAGGCGACCCATATCTTATCTTCCTTTTCTTACCTCTTTTTACCCATACATCTGCATGTTCTAAAAGAGCTCCTGTTCAATCTATCGAGATACCTGCATTTAATGCTCTAACTACATATACTACCGTAGACTATACTTCTGCTGCCTGCCACTTCTATTCTATCTCCCAACACTGCAAAATTAAGAACTTTCATTGCTTCTAATTTCTAGCTATTCGGAGCTGTAGTCTTCTAGTTATTTTCCCTTATCATGTCAATCACATCTTGTTTGCTTATTTTCCTTCTGTGCCTTTCTTTGCATGCATGTAGTGCTCGTCGACTTGGTGCAGTTTACAGTAAGAATAATAAGCTTGAAAAGAAGCTTCACTTCCCCATCAAGGTTGGTCCAAGATACAAATTTATCATTTGCCATCATAATCATATTAGTTATTAACTTTCACGGGGTCTTTTGCAGATTAATATGAAGAACGGTTTCAAAAAGAACTCAGTTGCAGTAGCAGTAGTACCACAGGCGAATTCCACTTCGTCAAAGGAACTCGGCCTATCCTTAAAAGAAGAAAGCATAGAGGAATCTCAAGCAGATGACGATACTCAAAAGTTGGAAGATGCTGATCACGTCAATCGCAAGTCTGTCGTTATTCCAGTTTCTTGGCGGGTGCCTCATGGGAAACGTGCCGAAAAACATCCTGGTTTTACCCTCGATTACTCACCTCCAAAGACACACCCTCCTTCTCACAACTGAGATCAACAGTGTTATAATCTCTCTTTTTGCCTGTCCGGGGAATCCTGCAAAGCTTAGCTACCAGCATGAGCATTGTAAAATATATGTCACAAAATCTTAGATCTCAAATGTTCATCTTTCCAGCATAGCCACAACAAAGTCATATATATATATATATATATATATATATATAAAACATAGGCTGACGGATAAAAATGAGTTAGAAGCCTTTTTTCCCCCTCCAAAATTTAATGTACATTTATCATAGATCATCTATTTATGTGTCTCAGCTAAAAATATTTCCGCTTCATTAATATTTTCATACGATAACTGTACTAGCTAGTATCCTTCTCCATATTCCATCTCTTTCTTTTGTTAACCAAGCATGTGGAGTTGAGACAATATATATCTCTCGCAATAGCTACTGCAAACGTAAGTCAAATTGCTCCACTCTTAGTAGTTTTGGTGAAGTTAGATGTTGGTAGTTGCACTGAATATTCGCTTAGGTAGAATAATACTGTTAATAGACTCTTGAAAATTATGGGTTTAAAAGGCTTAAGGTGTAATATCCTTCTCAGATTCGTTAATTAGATAAGAGTTAAGGTAAAATAATACATATATATATATATATTAGTATCTTATTTGAATACCCACATTGCTGATTATCAAACTTGTCCTAACTAGAAAGTTAGTTACCTGAAAACCTGAATGATCTCGTGCCTTCACAGCGACAGTACTTGCATATATATATATATATATATATATATATTATTATGCTCAAAAAAATCATTTGTGTTCATAAATTTCGAAGGTTAAAGTTTGAAGTTCAATAATAAATTTAACGCATTCGGAATTTTGTTTTCAAATCTTCTGACTCTCAATTTGTTGGAGCTATGAAGAATTTGTTTATTCATACACTCTCGTTTCCACTTATCTTGTGGTGAACTTTAATTAATCAAAATTTGATTTTATCATTAAATTATTCAAATGTGTATGGGGAAAAAATGATGATTCATAGGTGAATTTTGATCGATTGGATTCCGAGGTTGATTTGCAAAACCAAGTCTCGCCTTAATTAGCCAAATAACTTGATAACTCCTTAATTAATTTATTAGCGCATAAGAAATTTAGCTAATCACCAAAAATAATTAAAAAATATGTTCAAAAAACATATTTTCAAAAATTTTTCTCCTTTCTGAAGCATGCAAGCTCTAAATATTTAGGTAAATGAAACGATCAAAACCATCTAATTCGACCGTTTATTTTTCTTAGTAATTTAATTGTCTTTTTAATTCCAGTGTCTGCAAATAAGAGGCGATCGCACGTGATACGATGGTCCCCCTTCCATTGTCTTTTTCTTTTACACGTGGCATATTTAAAAAGAAAAAAAAAACCAAGAAAAACCAATTAATTACTGTCTCTTATCTTCATATGTTGTCCTAAAAGAGTTTGCATTAATTGCTTCATAATTCTTGTAGGGTCATGTAATCAATAAATAATGTGTCTTTCAGTAGGTTCATTAATCACCAGTCAGAAAAAAAAAGAAAAAAAAACATCTGATCAGAATGATGGTGAGAAGAAATGAATTAAAAGCAGGAATGGTTGTTAGGACGGACGACATCGATGGGAGAACATATATGTAAGGTCTAAAGATCGATTTGGTGGTTGGGTTTTTCTTAAATGAGGTCGGCGGGTTACCAGTTATGAGTTTATTCAATCTGTTTCCAGTTTGACCCTTCTGTTGCATACTGAGACGGAACATTATGCAACGTCCCCACCGAGTTGAGCTTAAGTAAATTATAAACCGACCTCAAAATACTACGAAGGGAGTTCGATCCAGCTTTGAATTTTTTAATCTAATCGAACTCAAACATGACGCTAAATCAACTCTACTCAAAAAACTAAAATACGTATCAAACGTGTATTTTTTCCCCACTTTACGTATCGACTACTGCTGTACCATTTCTTCTATCTATTCCTCGGTCACTTCGGCTTAGGTTTCCAATTGTCGGCCATCTTTACTAGGTTAAAAGAGCAAAACTGTTGTTAAGGTTTGTTCTTCTTATTATTTTTTTAAGATTATTTTTATAAAAATCTTATTGCTATTTGTATAGATATTTTCTAAAATTTTTTGTTCGGCCAAAAAACTTTGGATTATAAAAGATCTTGGAATTTTCTTAAAAGCTTGTATTACTTTTTTTTTTTGATAATGCTACTTTGCAATACCCCTGCTTTATTTTGATATGCTAGAGATGTAATAAATCAATACTATTCATTTTAATATAATTAAATATTACATTTTTTTTTATAAATTTATATATTAAAAGATTTTTTATTTTAGTATAAAATTATATCAGATTGTATCAAAATTGTAATAAATGTTATATCAAACATTATCAAAATTATTACAAAATTTATTTAAATAAAAAAATGTTAATCAATTGATTAAAGCGATATTTATAAAATGAGTAGAGTAACTAATGTATTTTTTTAATTCAATAAAAATATTTAAAATAATAATTAAATAATATTAGATTAGTATTTATAAGGATTCTCAGACAATTAGGTGTTAACTCTGTCTACACTTCTCGCATCTCAGATTGAGTTTTAAGTTTGAACCGTATCTTGTCTTCTTGATCATCAAAGACATACGTGAAGAAAACCCACTTTTTTTTGTCTGGGAGTTACTAACATCATATTGTCTAACTGCTCTTGTTGGTTTTAAATAAGTGGACAATCATGCCATTGAAAATTGATGACATTACCTTATAGCTGCTGCCTGGTGCTGAAATTGAGTATATTTGCGTAATGCATGTGAAAGGCTTTCGGAAGGAGAGCTGGAGCAGTGGTCAGGCATAGAGGGAAAAAGAAAGCATTATCAGCCGATGAAGCGGCGCTGGTGATAGAAAGGACCTTTCAGAGCTTATCTGATCCGTCGGTCAAAGGCTTAACAATCGTTGCGAGAGATGGCCGTTGCACAGGCTAAGTTGAAGGACATCAGGGCATTGTTTAATAACTACGCTTACAAGCAGAGCATTGCTAGCGATTCCGAGGAGAGCCAGCGCTTCTATGAACAGATTATTTCCCTTATGTTCACCGTTGATGCTATTCAGGTAGCTTCTTCCTTCTTTTGCTTTGCCGTCAATGTGGAATTTTGTTTTTTTCATTGGCTTCTTTTTGTTCATTTGAGTATTTGACCCATGATCAAGAAAATGTCAAACATTCATATCATACTGATCATGATCTTTTGGATATTGGCATGGGACTATATATGATCGATTCATTTGACATTACGGGTTGATATTGTAGTCTTGGTGAAAAGGATGGACAGATTATTAGAGGTATAGAAGGAGCCAAAAATCCTATCTGCAATCTTGTTATTGAATTCTGCAGTGTAAGTTCAGTTTTCTTAGTTCAATAGCAGTTTCATAAGTTCATTTTTTTCTTGATATCTAGGCCCTTGTTCAGATTAAGTAAATGATTTTCCACAACAGTCTCCTTGCTGACTTAAATTTTCCACTAGATCTTAGATTGAAATTGACTGAATGCAGAGATTTTTTAATCGAATTAAGAGACTGTAAGAGGTTATAGTTTCAACTTGTTATCCTTTGTTATTTAATTGATCAATTGTTCATGCTTACTTTGTATTTAGGGTGCTGATCTAATGGTTCGAGCAGCGAGAAGGTCAACGCTTGATGAGCAGGAAGCAATGCTAGGTGCAATCGATCCCCATCCTTCTGGGAAGCTGGGCTTGTTGAA
>JBBYHO010000018.1:10717380-10728748 GCA_038382025.1 Adansonia gregorii | reverse complement strand
AAAAGTGCAGGAGTAGTAGAGTTTGTTTAGATGCTAGATCAAGCAGAAAAGTGTGACGATGATGCCTGTGAAGTGTGTTTATGGTCTTTGAAATTTGCTTTCTATATGGTGAACTGTTTCATGATAAGAGTCCTTATCTTGTTAGTGGCAAGGATAAATAACCCTGGAACTTCCCAGTTATCATCAGGTAGTAGCATGGTAGCAGCTGTAGTTCTGTATATATACGGAGAAGTCTATGAAACTTTATTCTGGGATCTTTCTCCTCTTTTTCACCCCGATGGTGCATTCGGATCTATGTCTATGGTGATTGGCAATGGTTGACGATTACTCTTCGTATTCATAGCCTGGTCATTTCTATTCTCAGCCTGTGCATAGCAGTCGCTCTGACCTGGTTCTAGGCCATAAATCATACATGCATATAACATGTCTTCAACTCAAATTCTTTAAGTTCTTGAAGTGGGAAACAAACAAATAACGCATGAGATTTTGGAGCAGAAAATTTTGGCGGTGGGCCGTGGGTGGCGTATAAATTGTTTTTGTTTTTTTTTTCTGGTCTAAGACCTCGATATCCTGTAGCCGTTTTAGGCTGCCAACTAATACAGAATCGAATAGGATCAGATCTCAAACTGGCAAAAAATTTTTTTAATATCTAGTTTTTTCATTCACAAGATTTGAAATCGGAATTTTACATGAAAAGTACAAAATTTTTTTTCACTTGACCAAATAGGTATTAGTATATAAATTGTTTCATTTTGGTGTTCAGTGAACTTTCCTCGTCGTTTCTTTCTAGATTTTCCTGTGTCTTTTTTGGGGTTAAGTATCCATGCAGGAGCTGGGGCAAGAATCCCTGCAGTGTGGGAAGTCCACCTCCTGAGGGGATGGGTGGACCATCGGGGCCAACCCCAAGGTTCCAAGGTTTCAGTTTTCCGTTATGTTCGTTACGTCAGCCAGGAACAACTATTAAACTGCTGAGCTGCACAACTGATTGGTAATTGCAAAGGTCTAAGCCACTTGGGGCAAACTGAAAACAAAGAACTGTCTAGTAATTATCGGTTTTCTTTTCTTGTTTGGTTACTTAGTGTCAAATTTAAAATTACTTCAAAAGGTTTATCAAGAAGAAAGTTACTGCGGAAAGTTTGACCAGAACGTAAAAACGTAAGAGGTAAAAACTTAAAAAAGGGTGACACGGTGGGAACCGCTGCAGTTGTAGAATTGGGATCCAAAATTACAGTGAAGTTAATAAAAGCCGTGCGTGAGAAATGATGAATGCATATGCATTTATCCTACGTTGGTCCACGGTGCCATACGCGACAGCCGATGCGAATGCAACCTTACTATAATTTCCAGACCCATTTTAGATTCTGTGGAATGAAAAACAAAATCGGCTTCTCTCTTCATTCCTTTTCTTGTCAGAGATTTTGAACAATCGGTCGACCCAACCAAACGCATTATAAGCCAGAAAGCACATAAATTTTTACAAGAAGTTAGATTGATGGCGATTAACTCTATTGCTTATCACTAGTTCAAGCTATAGAGCAAATTAAGAGCATATATTATTGTAAAAACCATGAGTTATGACGCTGTAATTTTTGCTTCTCTAAACACAAAATGTCGGCATGTTTTTCAAACTTAAAGCTATTCTGAGGCTACAAATTTGTATTCATGTGCTGAGATGACAAAAAAGGCCGGTACATATCCTGGTAAGTCGCAGAGACCCACATCAGGGGAGGGAGTACAAATAAATGCCAAAACGTTTGTTATTGCTTCAGGTGACCAAAAAACTTCTATCTACCCTTCAATTTCCAAAACGATATTTTTTCACCTTCCTCAACTTACCTTAAAAACAGATATTTTCTCAAGTCATTTGAGCTAAGGAAAATGATACGCATGTTTGGAATTGAACTGAATCAAGCTTCGGTTCAATTATTGTCATTATATATATATATATATATGACTGAATTGTAAGCTTTTGCTGTGAGTAAAACATTACGTTTTTTGAGGAAAGAGAAATAAATGGCCATTTGAACCCATGTCAATTGGGATTTTGGAGAAAGCACAGCAGCAGGAACATGCTGGGCACCTAACTACCAAAGATTTGGTTTGCCAGATTCAGAATCCAAATAATCAATGTCTTCTCCTACCCATTGTTTCTTTGTAACTGTCCAAGTGCTTTTCTTCATAAAAAGGATTGGCAGTTTGGCAATCTCACTTCAATTCAGTGTCCACTACACTCATTTGCAAGCCTCAACTTCCTGCTGCCATGCCATCAGGATTGCCATTATCTAGCCGTATAATCTTTAATGAGATCCAGCAATCAAAAGGCTCCCTTTCCGACCTTTTTTTAAGAAAAAGAGAGAAATAAAAGAAAAGCTTTGACACAACCCGAAATGACCAAAGAACAAATAAAAAGTGCCTAAGCTGGCAAATACTATTGCACTGTAAAAGCGAAATTTTCCTGGAAAAAATTATGGAAAGAACCAACTTTTTATTTTGATGAATGATTTCAATCGGAAAAAATAACTATATTTCCAATATCTCTATAGTGCAAGTGCATCCCTAATAATTAAAAAAAAAAAAGACAAAGATAGAGAATCAAGTTAAATAGGTTCCCTTCTCTGTTAAGCATCACTGTCGAAGAATGGCTTCCACGTATCTTGAAGTAGCATAATTCTATACAAATACGTACAAAAATATCCCTTTGTATATATTAATCAGTAAGTTAAGGTCACAAGTTCCAACCAAGATCGAAATGCAAAATTAGTATTTAGACTAGTCAAAACTTAGCTTGCTTTCTCAAATAAAGAGTTATTGTGGGAATGGGAAACAGCAAAATAATTGCTTGGTGTTGCTATTTGCCTTCGCAATTTTGTCTCCATTCTGTCCATTGAAAAAGACAAGCAATGAAAACATATATATCGAAAGAGAGTTTCTGGATCTGTAATTGACAAATAACTCAATTATTAAATTACATGAAATAAGATTAATTTACCTTAATTCATTTCTTCCATCAATTCAAAAAATCTAGGGCCATTTGAAGATGAAATTCAACCCCAACTACTTAAACAGGATTTTGACCAGGTTGAACCCCCACCCCCCCCCAAAAAAAAACCATGTGTAAAAGATAAATATGGTGCAAAAATCCAAATTGTAATTGGAAAAATAAATTATGATCCCATAATATAAAAAGGGATAATAATGTACCAATACAGCATATTCTAGCAGTATCACTCAACTCTGTAAAAAGAAAAATTGAGGATGGATGAATGACATGCAATGCGAGAGGAGAATGTGGCACATCATTGGGATGATGTTTTGTGGATCCGTAAATTGCCCTAAGTGAAAATATAAAATACCAACAATGTCCCAGTTTCACCCTTACCTCTCTTCCCTAGACAACGGTTCAATACAATGGAGCCCGGTGTGGAGTTTTCTTTCTCCGGTTCATCAAACTTCCCGAAACTTCTGATGCTGGAGGGCATGTCGGACGACATAACGTTAAGCTGCTCCTCTTTTTTCTCACAATCTCGGTCGTAGCAGTGGAGGAGAGTGCCCTGCCCCACACATCGCCGTATCCATCACAACCGGAAGAGGCTTTGGCCGAACCAGACGGCTCGAGGACGACTGAGTCAAGCGTCACTAAACCATCTTCTAAACCCCCCTCGGGTAAAGGCAAAAAATTACACTCAAACAGGAACTTGGAAAGCCCATATTCAGTTCTTAATAGATAATTAACCTGCTACAAGGAAAAGGAAAAAGAGAACAAAGGGTAGGCAAAATGATTGAGAATCAGTGAGAAGGAGACCAGGAAAAGTGGACAAGAAAAGAATGGAAGCAGATGGTTATGGAGTTATGGGAATAAAGATGGGGAAAAAAGAAAGGAACCTTGCAGGAGAGAGAGCAAAAGAGATAAGGGTCTTGCAGGCTTCTGTCGCAGGTGCTGCAGAAGTTGCCGGAGCCTCTGAACTGCCTTGTCTGCGGCCTTTGGTTTATAAATATCACTTTTGCGCTGTTTATTATGTAAGACTAATGAAAGAAGAAAGAGAAAGGAGGCAGTGAGTATGAATGCATTGAAGAATAACCAAATGGTAATTTGAAGAGTATAGAGGACTTCTTTCATGGTAATTCAAAACATTTCTTCTCTGAAAATTTCAGCTTCTTTTTATTGAACAGTGCTATTTTATCTGGGGGTTACACATAATTTGAATTTCAAGCAAGGACCTTGTTTTTCATTTGGAAGAAATGCCACAGTTCATAAATAACTAGGCATGCTGATTTGCCAAAAAAAAAAAATTGTTTTCAAAGAAAAGCACAGGGAATTAATGCAAAGATGCTCCCCCGCCCCCCCAACAAAAGTTGTTTTGTTTCAACCTTCAGGTTGAATTTAAGAAGGAAGAATGATGACTTACTTGGACAAAGGCACAGTCCATTAATTTTGTTGCATCATCCAACCTTATAACATCATGATAGACATACCTTCTTATCTAAAGCATGACAAAGGCATTAAAACTTGAAATCATGTTCGTCATCATCATCATCAAGAATTGGAATGAAATAGATGAATGGGAAGCAGAAAGAAAAACAAGAAGAGAAAAAAATGGTGAATTTTAAAGAGGGAACCTGTAAAAGCCTGTGAGAGCTGTGAGCAGATAAGCAGTGAGGGCATATACTGATACAACAGTCCAAACAATAGACATTCTTCTCGTTTTTCTTGGCCTCTTCATGAATTATACAGGCATTGAAGAACTTCTCAGTCAGAAGAACTTGAAGCCAACGAGGCAAATTGGAAGAAAACAACTGTAAAACACGTTAAAAAAAAGGAAAGCGTAATTCAATTAGCAACTTTCACAAAGTAACAGGAAAGGGAGAGAAAAGAAAAAAAGCGAACAACTTACCATGGTTTTCTTGTTTGAATTTTGAAGAGAGAGTGGCCTCAGAACTTTGAAGATAATAACGATGGTGGACTACCCATTATTGCAGAGAAAGATAGGAGAAAAGAGAGATCAAAATAGTACAAGAAAAAGAGAAACGACGCCTGTCTACGGCTACTGAGGAGGTTTTACTGTTACCAATGAAATAACAAGAGAGGGGAAGAGGGGTTGGCTTCAGCCTCATTTAAAGAGGGTGCTATTTTCTGTCTTTCAATTGTGCATTTAAGGTACGTTAATTGTAGTCTACTACTCTAGTCGTGGAAAGCCAAATATTACAGGAAATGGATATTTTAATTAAAGAGCTAGGAAAATGGAACGCCAGAACAAAAAAAAAAGGGGGGTTGGGAAGGCTGTAAATTTGATAGTGATGAAATACTCAAGTCAAGATCAAAACTTTCTTCTTCTATATTTCTGTTTACAAACAGCCCATCTCCCGAAAACCCCCTAAAACCCTAACCATTTGGTTCTTTTCTTCGTGGATTACATCTTCACTCACTCTCTCTCTCTCTCTCTCTCTCTCTCCTGTGCTAAGTGCAAAATGACAAGACTGGCAACAGTGGCTTTTTCTCAGTTTCTCGGTGAAAACGTTAAAAGAAAAGTGACAAATGGCATGGGGGGTTTAGAAAGTGACCATTTTCTTTTATGGAATTACAGTTCTATTGTATACATGAATCTTCTTCCAGGATTGTGTCCAAATCTGCGCGGGACTCAGTATGTGGATGAAAAACAGGGGCCTTGGGGGTAATTTCGTGGCCTTCTAGATCACTAATCCATTCAATTTCCTGGTCATTGCTCGCTTATTGAATTACTGGAATTAGCTCATAAGAATAGTGCTAATGACAATGATAATTGTTAGTGCTTGGCATAGATCATAAAAGAAAGAATATTTGTTTGACTGCAGCTTGGAATCCAGTAATCAATAGTATTAGTGGTTGTTTTCATTGCATAATGATCTCTATTCATAGTCAAAATGGAGTAATGGACCTAACCACTATCTCAAAATATAACAAAAGCCCATTTACTTGCACTAAACAAGACCGGGGAGGTATATCAGTCAATTTTACAAATGTTGGGGTGATTTATGTCATTTCAAAGGAAGAAGAATAAGTAAGCCAAAGTAGGAATTAAAGGGGAGAGCATGGATATTGATAAAAGACAAAACTTTGTATGCTAACACGATAACGGCGTTTCACGTCAGGGTACAATTTATGTGAATATGCCTCAGCTTCAGGATTTGATTTACTATCTCTCATTTCATCGATGAATAACAAAATATATACATATATATATATAATACCCCAATTTCATCACTCACAATACCCGGAAATCCTTAATCGTTCATATGTTTTAATGTTGTCTTAAAAATTCAAACATTCTGACAAACTCACACCACAAATGGAATTCCCACTCCTCCGTCAGGAAAATGAAAATCCTGACTTCCATCGTTTGTCTTCTCAACAATGGGGCCGGGCTGAAATTACCATTGCAGAAAGAAACATGGAGTTCTTGGTTAGCCGTTACAAATTACTATGACATTGCAAGGTCAAAAAGTTCACAATTTTCCAAGAATGTTTAATTATGGAAATAACACCAGACACAATGATCAAAAGTTTAGTTTAATTCCTGAGCAAACTAAGAAAATGGGTACTGATATTATTTTCATATAGCATTCTAATAAAGCAGATTTAAATTGAAAACTTCCCTGAAGCAATATGAAGCTTTCAAGATCTACGTTCTCCATCAAGCTTTATCGTCATGTTCTGGTTCCTTAGCTTCCTCTTGAACTTCCTCCGTTTGGTCTACAATCTCCTTGCAACTTTCTTTTCTGCATGCTGCAGCGTCTGTGAAATCTCCTAAAAAATCGTGAGGAGACGTGTTCGCACCTGGCCGAACGATAACGGGAATGGGATTCTGCTTCACCCATTATTACTTCGTTCACGCTGTCGTTTTATCCTCAACAGCTCCCTTTTCTGATCATCATCTGAATCTTTGCTTTAGGAGAGTCCGATTGTGTTTCACTTTCGTTTCCATGTTCAACAACGTGGATGGTGTTGCCTGTTATTTTAGCTATCAGGGATTTAACGAGTTTAATACTCATGTTTAGAACTAGGAGTACAAATTAACCGTAACTTTTGTGTCAAGGAAGGAACGAGAACCAGCTTTTGAGCTGATTGGGGAGGTAGTCTAAAGGCTAAAACAATCAAGCAAACAGGGTGGAGAAGAAAGCAAATTAAAGCAAGCAGATTATTCTCTTGGGGTTGTGGGTTGACATATAAAGACCAAGAGGTTCGAGGTGCCCAAATCCCAGTTAAATTCAAATGACAAATTTTATTCCCAAATGTTTTTCTCAACCCACACAACTGGGCAGGGGCCGACAAATCAAAGTTGGGTCACAATAAGCCCAAAATACTCAACTGCTTATTGCGGATGCCACAGGAATCTAAAGTCCAAACCCAGGCTTTCTCAACACCCTTCCCCATTCCAAAAGCCACATTTATTTCAAACCCTCTTTTTGCGAGGATGACGGTGTTCATTTGTAATTTTCCCGAATATTGTTGTATTACTTTATTTCATTGATGATTGATTCTAATGATACGGTCTGATTCCTAATGTTCTATTACGTTTTTATTTTTATTTTTAATATCAATGCTGATCACTGAAGATAAGACTCCGGTGGACCATCACTCAAAGTTTTTAGTGCCCAGTATTTTGACTAATCATGGTGGATAATTCGATATCCTGGTTTCAGGATTCTTAATGTTGTTTGCCTTGATGGGATTCTTCTATACTCTATGGTTTGAACTTTGAACTTTTGTCTCTGCAACTTGGCTACCCACAAGCATTAAACAGTAATTACCTCTTTCCACCATTATTCAGACATTTTGTCATGGTGAATAGTGAGTTTAGTGACTTTTCCGGGTCAAACTAGGCCCTGTTCAGCTAACTAAATAAATAGCCAAACAAGGTTTTAATTTCTTGCTAAAACAAAAGACGACAAGTGCAACGTAGTTACTCAATTTGTTGCAATGCAAATATCATTCACCCATCACCATTGCAGTAAACCCAGTTCTCATTAGTCATTTTCGACTACTCCTGCCTCTCAATGGTGCTATCCGATGAGACTACACTCCACACTACTACAGCCTACAGCCTAAGCTACGAAGTGTAGCAATGTACTGGAAGTCCGGATCCAATGAAATTCCTGTCCAAACTCACTTAATTTCCACCCAATAAGTCGATTTGGATCACGTCGGGAAACCTTCCTTAATTTATTCTTAATCAGAGTATCACTTACGGATGGTAAGTAACTAATAAGTTCCAAAAAAATGACTGCGTCTAAAACAGGAACACCAGGTTAGTATATCTTTTTACAGAGCGTAGGATAAATACAAGGCCAAGGGCATATACATGACCCCTTTTTTTTTTCTAAATTAAAAAAATCCTTACACTTCGTTCATTATAATTTGTCGAAAAGGATGTTTCATTATTTATTATTATTATTATTATTATTATTATCATCATTATGTAACTGCAATTCTTTTTTTCTCCAAATAAGTTTTATACTTTTGTAAGGCACTTAGCAACTTCTTGACTCCATTTGTAAAGTTAAAATAGACTTTCAATGCATTAAAAACGAATATTCTGAGTAATAAAACTGTAATTTAGGAATTAATATATTAAATATACTAAAAAAAATTTACATATGATGCAACAATAGATTATATCATATAACTTACTAAAAATTAGAGTTACCGTACTTATTTTTAATGATTTTTAAATTATTTATTTATTTAATAATGAAGTGTCATAATATTGATCATTGATATTGTATAGATCTATACCCCTTTTTTTTTTGTATAAGATCGTTGGCATCCAATAGCTGCAAAAAGGCCTTGACTATTTTAGAGTTGAGTCGAGTCAAACCCTAAATAAAAGAAGCACTCCTAATGTCTATTTTTTTCATTTACAAGTTTCAAAACCAAAGCTTTACTTAAGAAGTACTAAACTCCTTCCACTCAAACCAACAGACAGTGGTATATAGATCCATATTATGTGCATCAACTCAAAAAAAAAAAAAAGATCAAATTACATATTGTTATTCTCGAAACGCCAATGCTTAACACCTAGCTACTGATTAACTATGTGATTCGGGTCACTGACATAAAATGCTAAAGATGCAAATTAGGTATCAAATACGTCAAATGACAAGCGAAATTAATTCATAAAAACACTAATTTATATTTTATTTTTCGTTTTTCACTTACTTTCATCTAAATGTTATTAAATTATTAATTAAAAAGCACATAAATTCTTATAAAAAAGGCATATGAAAGTTATTAATTTCTATAAAACTTTGAACTTTCAACTCTTCCAATATTGTGCACATTTTTCTTTTGTAATTACTTCCGCATCTTTACTATTTTGGGTAAAATTTCACATGTTTTCCTTTGACCAAGTCTTGCGAGGTTGATCTAAAGCCCAACAAGATACTTCCTCCAAGTACAAGAGTAGAAAGAAACGAAATATCGAAGACCGATAGTTACAGGCACAAGTCTCTTAACCCAGACGTACTGCTTATTTTGGGCTGAGGAACCTTTTCCTATAGAAATGAAGACAAAAGGAAATTTGTTTGTAGCAGGCTTTGCCCCGCTTTTTTCTAGGTATGACCCAATACAATTATACGAATCGGATTTATCGAATTAAACGGATTATTTAATCAATAAACACATCGAACAAAACCTAAAATTTGCTAATTATGCAAAACAATTGCTAAAGGGAAATGGTATATTGAATGCTATCAATAAGCACTCCATGACATTTAACAAAAAATTATAGTAAACTTGAAACTATGCTATAAGTTTATCTGGTTGTCAACTAATAGTTTAATACTTTATTATTAATAAAATTATTAATTGTTTTGAATTGATAAAGACTTGTAAAAGTATTGAGCTTAGAACACTAGCTCGAAGCCTGAAGCAGCTTATAAAGTCACTTGTAATGAATAAAAACTTGGTGCAGTTTGCTTAGACTTTTTATTAATCTTAACTCCAGTCAAATAATTGAGTTCTGAGTTATTGGATTAGGTAATCTGTTCAATTTAATAGATTCAATCTGTAAGGACTAAATTTTGACATAACTTTTCGTAATTTGGTTAGCTTTGCATGAAATACTATTTAATAGTAAAAATATTTTTTTACTTAAATCTAATCATAAAAATATATAAATATTAATATAAAATAATTTTTTTATTAATTTACATATATAATAATGCGAGCTTTCAAATTTGAAAAAAAATATCTTAAAAATTTTTGGATCGCTATCCGATCAATGAAAACTTCAAGAATGTTATGCATCTTACTTAAAGAAGTTATAGAAATATGGAATCGAAAATACTTTCATTGATTAATGGACCACCTTGATCTTTGAACTACGTAATTGAGAGAAGGACTTCAATATATATATAATCAAAGATTAAATTATATTGATGTAAAATTAATTAATTTTATATATTTTTATAATATCATAAAAGTAATATTTTATTTGATTAATTATTGAATTCAATAATATAATCATTCTTGCATGTATATAAAATTCCAAATGAATCCCGTATCTTCATCATGTCAATAAGACATTGTCTTTCTTATGTACATTTAACCGTTGATGAAATTTTTATATTATTAAATAGTTAGATATTTTTATTTTATTCAATTTTTTTAAAAAAATAAAGAAATAATGGGAACGACTTTTGTGTGTGTTCTAGTTATGTTCATGCTTTCTTGTTAGTTCAAACCATTATATTTTAGTTAAAAGAATGTCACAAAAGAGAAACAAAAGGAAAGAGACAAAACAAATTTAATTTGGAAATTTAAAGATTAAGCTACGATTAAGTTTTGAGCATTGAAGTACTTTAATGACATATAAGGCTAACGTCCGAGAACCATATATTCATCAGCATGTATAAAAGCCTTCATCTTCATAAGAGTTCTTCGTAGTTAGATAGCTAGCTAGGTAGATAAGATATAATATGTTAGGCCCTCAACAAAAACATTAAATCTAGACGCCAAAATCCTTCCGCATAACTGCTAACATAAGCTAAGAAAACCCAAAGTTTTGGACTGTCTTCTACGACCACATATCTTAAAAATATTTAATAAGAAACCTAAATAAAAGCAGTAAGAGATGAAGAAAAACGAAACCCTAGCAGTAGTTTTCACTTGTTTTGTAGGGGGTGACACCGACATTGTTAGGAGCAAGGAACCCATCTTTCATTAGCACCTCCTCTCCTTCCTATATATATATAAAAATGAAAGAAAAATGAAAAAGGGATTAAATGGCCAAGGCAATCAGAACGAAAATAAATAAATAAAAGAAGTACGAGTTTATTTGACTTTTGGGCTTAGGTTTTGGAATACCTGTTGGTGTACGTTAGTTTTCTTCAC
>JBBYHO010000018.1:10691651-10702257 GCA_038382025.1 Adansonia gregorii | reverse complement strand
TGATTTTTCTCCCAATACTTACGAAAGCTAGCACTGCATTTTTATGGTATAAAAAGGTAGAAATCCCTCCATTTTTCCTTTTTTTAAATCTCTTACTTTTCTTCTTGTCTTGTACCATTAATAGAGATCTTAGAATTACCTTCATTAGTACTCTCTACCAATTAGAGGTTAACACTGAAGCTCAAAAATGAAATAGTGATTAATTTAAATGGTTTCATTCAAATATTTATGCACCATTTGTTGCATTGTCTTCTCTTTTCAAATTTCATTTTTCATGGGAAAATATTAAGAAATGCGTGATGTTATTAGTTAAAATAATATTTATAAAAAAAATGACTAATGAGTTATTTTTTTACATACACTTGGTGTTGCTATATATGTTGGACATAAAATTAATGTTATATACGAAAATAAAAGCTAATCTTATTTAATTAAAAATGTCTCTATCTAATCTTGAATTAATACTTTCCCAAATAATTGCCAAATCGAAATCCCCCAGTCTTATCTATTTAATGAACGTTTCTCTAAGCCCAAATCTACAATCAACAAATGCCTAGTTTTCACACATCAAACTCAAGCCTCTCATTTTGAATAAAAGATCACGAAGAAGGCAGCATTAATTACTTCATTAATACCATTCGGAATACTCCACGACAGGCTACCGTCGGCAATATTCAATCGCAAGACCAATCTTTCACTTGCGAAAACCAGCCCATCAATCATTGACGACTCCATACCATCATTTTTTCCACCAAAAACACCACAACAGCAACTATTTTTCAGCTCATGATCTATTCCAAAAACTCCTTGAATATTGAAATTTGAATGATTAAACAAGTTTGCGATAACTGTGGGTGATCAACATCCAAGAACTGTTTACATGAAGAAAATGATAAACTAATTCAGGAAAAAGCTGAAATAATCTAATGTGAACAAAGGAAATTGGTTAGAAATTTATCTTCATGTCATATGTGTGGACACAAGTTAAAGTGTCTGAGGAAAGTAAAAAACTTGCTGTTTGTGCAATGTGAAGTTCGCGGGGGATATTTGATTATTTTGGCTGCTTTCAATGGGCAATTAGCCACTTTCAATTTCCATTTTAATTCGAATGTCTACCATTCAATTTGACATAATACTTCCACACGTAATGAAAAAGACTGATCCCACTGGTCAGATCAACATCTTTTATATCGTCATATTCCATTGATCGCAGATGCATGCTACAGTACTCTTCATTGATATGTTCTATTTAATTATTCCAAAAAAAAAAAGTCGAACACAAGTTTGCATCTTCCATGGTGGAACACTAATCCTTTTCCTTTTCGCCAATCCAACTTTACTTTTAAAATTGAGTACTGGATATTCCACGCTTAACATACTTATGCCATAATTTTTTTGGATAGATTATCACATACACTATTATGTTACTACGAAAGAGATGCACTTTGGACCTAAACTTCGTCCAAGTTGGATCTTATTATAGGGGAGAAAAAAAAAAACGAAGGGTGGACATGCATCAGGGTCAAGTCGAAAACTCGAACGTGACATGTAGTCAGGGGAAGGGGTCCAGCATCTTGAGGCTAAGAAGCAACTCAACCCCACACAAAATCCCCTCTGTAATTTGGCACTTTTATTCCTTCACACAGACACCCTTGCTGCCATGCATATAAACTACGCCTAAAACACCATTTCGGAGACTGTTGAGAGGCCAGAGACGTAATGCTCGCAATAAAAGTTGCTTATTTTGGTGGGGCCTATCTTACCATCCAAATTGACGTACCAATGTTTTCGATGAAATTTCTTGTACATGAGGTGCACCGTCCACATGCACCTGCCATTTACATGTGAATCTCAATCGATTATGGTACTCACTAGATCTGACCGAGTGAAAATTTGGGTCCGACCCAGATTCCACGTACACTTGCGAGCTTCATAGAAATTAGTACCATCTTGTATTTAGCCAGCTACTCAGTACTGAAACACAAGGACTTCCTCCATACTCTAATAGTCCATGATTTACCCCTTCCCCTTTTTTTTCCCTTCTTTTTCATGGATAAGTAGGGGGATAGAAGTAAATTAAAGCAATTTGTTGAAGCAATTCCCAAAGCCGAAGCAGGCAAGACGAAGCTTAAGCCTCAAAGCAATTTGTTTCTTGAAGTTGCGCGACAAAAAAAAAAGCCACACATTCATGCCCGCAAGCGACGGGCCCAAAGCTATTGGAATAAAGATTTTGGACGCAGCAGGCCTGCTTAGTGTGTAAATGTATTCAACCCTACCTTTTAATTTCCGGATGATCTGCCCAGACGGTACAAGAGCTGCCGCACACTGCTTAAATTTTGTTCCCACCGTTTCTGATGGGGTGGGGGGCTGGGGGCGTAATGTATTTTAGTAATATGGTTTATACAATGTAAATTCAAAAGGTCAAATAGAAGTGCTTATAAAATCCTGGAATGTCGTCCTCTCCAATGGTCGAGGGAACGGTCCCTTATCAGTTATATAATTTGAGAAAATGCAAGAGGATCTTTATAAAGCAAATCCATGGCCTATTTCCAAACAGCTGGTAAACTATAAATGTTGGATTTGCACATAGAAAGGTTTGGGCCAACTTTTTACCTATGGATTGGACAGCACTGACCTAAAGGTGCAAAGAAAAGCTGACAGAGATGAAGGAAACCACAACTTGTGAATTTACAATTTAGGTCAGATTGAAGATTGTTTCATCTCTGCCTTTGAACCTGACGAGGGCTTCACTGCAATTGACAACTAGCATTTCAATGTGCAAGTCAGAACTAAAAATACATGTATATCTGTGTGTCAGAGTATAGAGAGAATAGAGGCTATTCACCCTGACCATGCAAGTACTGCATAGATATAAAGTTGAATTTCAGAGTATGAAACCGGTTATCAGAATTTTATGGTGCCATCTTAGCTTCAAATAAGCAGAAGGCTGAAAACAATGTAGCAGTTTAGCAGACTTCGACTTATGCAACGTAGAAAATATATAACGGAAGAAGCAATACAAGATCTGCATGACAGGCCCGAACTTCCGATTGATAAGAGTATATTCAAGCAAATATTAGCCACTTACTCATCACTAATACATGTAACTGATCATTTTCATTGACCATTTGGCCTTCGATATAAGCCTTTAAAAATTTGAATGCAGTAAAGGTGACCTCTACATTAATTAGTATGCACTTCTAGAAATAGACAGGCAAACAAAACCCAACCTATGTCAAACCAATTCAAGTTCAAAAAAAAAAAAGTACTGATATAAACCTAAAATTACTAAGTTCCTTTAAGAGAATATGCGCCCAATATTGAAACAGAATGGGCGAAATATGTTTTCATGAGGTTGTTCTAACAACTAATTTTGTCATGAAGGATTCATACATTTGAAAGTAAAATGAATAGAATTTGTGTAACGAAAAGCGTGAATCATGATCTTTAATGAAAGGAAAGAAAAGATAACCTGAATTGAAAGTTGAATGGAAATGAAAATTATTGCACCAAGTCAATGAATTGAATTTGAAATTCCTGCAAATCTTCACAACTACAGTATAGATATTTGTTAAATATACATTGCATATTATATGTTCTTGTCATCGACAGAAAAAGGAAGAAGCCATACATCCTACAGATATGAATTTGGAGATTGGAAGCAGACGCCCATTTTTACTGACAGCTTCTTCTGGTATTTCCCCAAATATGTAAATGCACATACAAGGAACGAACCGAGCATACTGATGAAACAATGAAAGAAAAGAAGACAAGAAGAAAAAAAATTGAGGAATAAAATCAGTACAGTTTTTTTGGGGGGGGGGGGGGGGGCTTCTTTTTCTTTCCTCTTTCTGACCCCCCCCCCCCCCCCCCCCCTTTTATTTACTATTTCTGACCTACCCCATAGTTTACGATGTTCCCAAACCGACCTCAAGGAAAGTCCAGACAAAAGGAGAAATAACTTACGTCTAATTAATTTGCAATTAACTAATAGATTAGGAATAAGACTCAAATTGGATTATGATGGGAGGAAAGGGCCTCTTTTATTCTTTCCAGTTATAAGGAGCACGCTCGACAACTAAGTAATCATCCCTGATATCCTTCAAAACAAGAATCTTATCATCCAGGTAGACGGTCTCAAAACTATACAATATCTTGAGATCAGTAAACCTTGAACTAAGTTTCAGTTAAAGAATTATTTATTTCAAATTCACTCTCTGAGATGAAGCAATTGCAATGCTGGATCGAACGAAGAAAACTCCAACGGGTGGAAATTTGATCACTTTATTGAGGGTTTTCTTACCGACGCCTTTGAGCTGCAAAACTTCCGGCTTGAATACCAAACAGGCAATCTTTCTCTATAATGAAGAGCTGCTCTTTCTACATGGTCCATATAAGTCGCCACCTGGCGGACAGGAAATCGTTAGTGGTGACAGTATCGCGACGAAGACTGGCCATGGCGTCGATCGCTTTGACGATTGCAATCCGTTTTTCAGAGTCCTTTTTGTGTTTTTAGGCCTCAGTCATGATCTCAGATGGGACTGAGGTCTTGTTTGGCTAACTGCTATTGGGATTGGTATTAGGTGGAAAGTGCCGATGGACGAGCAGGTGATTTTAGTTCGGATTAGGATGCCAGTTGTGACTTGAGACCGTTGTTTTTATTTTGATGGCGAGACTAAAAGGAGATGATAGGGTGAAAGCTGCAAGTGTCATGGCGGGACTTCTTTCGTGGGACGATGACAGAAATCTAGAAACTGGCGGTTTTTCCATAAATAAATAAATGAAATTAGTGGCTCAGCTGGGTTTTTGCGTTTGTTCTGGACCAAGCATTCAAAGCCCAAAATAATGATTTTTCTCAGTTATAACATGGCTCTCGGGTCTCTTCCCCCAGGCAAGAAATCCTCCTTTTTCTACGTTAAGGGAGGGCGAGCTGACACTGACGCGGAATTGAGGACATCGAAGTGAGGCAGAGGGGGTGTTCAATCAGAACATCACCACCACCAATGTCATCTGCCTAAATCCAGACACACTGTAACATTCTAATTGGTTCTGTTTTATCTCGAACAGCTGGCAATCTGGCGTTCTCTCTGGTATGCTATTTTACAAAGATAAATCGAGACATGGGCCAACCAACCGTCTACCTACCAATTAAGAGGCATACAGCAAAACATTGATTAAAGATAATGCAATTTATCTGATTCACGCTGTTTTCAACCTTGAGACCCAGCTGTCAATTGGAAAACTAAATTCAAGTTTGGACTCTTGTTTATTTTATACATATATCCCCTGACGTGCACGCATCAAGCTCAAAGTAAAATTTCAATGTAATGATAGAACCTCTTCCCTCTTCCTAAAATGTTGTCTCTCAAAACATTTTATGTGTTAGGGATGGAAACTGTGGCCTGTGAACTCGAGCAAATGCAACAATATAGCACACACAAGAGAATCCTCAAACTGAAATTCCATAATTACTAATTTTTGAAACCTCCTTCAGCAAAGTATTCTGTTCTCGCTTTGCCTCAGAAGCAAGGTTTGAAACCTGCCAAATTAATGATTCCATATAAGCAATAATTTCAAAGGAAATCAACTTGGTCATCCATGTTTATGGTTTATACAATTACAGATATTGGAATAAACTACGAATATATATATATGTATATCTTACGAAAAAAAGTACATATGCTGATATTCAGAAACTTTACCTGCAATTGAAATCGAGATGCTTCTCTGAGGATATCTATCAATCCTGATGTAAAAGAAAATATGAGCGTTTTCCTAGCCACATAAACGTTGAAATCTTCAACGTACATAATTAAGAGTAAGTGCATTTTAATACCTGCTGCTTGTCGTTCAATCTTATAAGCTGAGAGAATCACACTTTGGATCTGCTTGCCTGAATCAAAATTTAATATGTTCCAATGGGAGAAATCAGCCTCAAGAAGCAAAACTTAAATATTCCAATGCACTTCATTTAAATCAGAAACCTGAGTTTCATCCTGCCACGAATCAGTTCTTCTTCGGCTACTGATGCAATCCACTGGAAACATCGATATGATATTATAAAATAATATTTCACAAAATGCTTCATTAAAGCATTTAAGTTAATATAAGACAATGATTAATTAGATTTTGAGTAGTACAAAAAGTTTCAGTGTATCTTAATGTATATGTTAAAATTTTTTTTTCCATGTTAATATCCATGAAAGAATAGGAACTAGATGTCAATATACAGAAGGTCCATTAATAAAAAGAAATTTTTAAAGTAGTTATAGACATTACGGCCTGAACTCTTTGTTGAATGAAAGCTGTTTGAAAAATCAATTCTGCAATATGAAAATTTTTCCATTCCTGTGACTTAACCAATTTTCCCTGAACACATAATCCACAGCCCTATTTAAAAACAGCACAAGTATACCCTTGAACACAGTGAATTCTCCATTTTCATATTAAACAACATCTCATTTTTACCTTCAGATTATTATTAAATAAAGAAAAAAATGTTATGACTTACAAGTTTAGCACAAAAATATTCTAGAATCAGCTGAAACTCCAAGGAAAAAAGTTATCTTCAATTGACAAACACACATGTATAAACTATAGACCATACACAAATAGATGTCCAAAGTAACTAAAGTATGAAATGACAAAATCACATGATATAATACTTGTCAATAGTTCTCAAATAAATCAAATAAGGGAAGTTTTACCTCCAACTTCTCACGTTCAGCCTTCAGGCGGTCAATTGACTGTCTCAGCTCCTTTACTCTAATATCAGCTTTGGGAAGCAAGGACTGCAACAACAAATAGTAGGAAGTAAAGATAGTGTTCGCTCGATGGGCCAGCCCACTAAAATCTGATAAACTTCAGAACGATGCTACCTGATCCAAGTGATTGAGTCAAAAACAATAAAAAGTAACAAAAGTAACACTCAATGGACCAAGACGTGCAAAAAACCAGGTAGAAAGGATAGAAAGGGGGCTCCATAAATCAGAACATATACAGAGAAACTATATTTGACTCACCACTTCGCTCTGAAAAAGACGCAGAGTCTTGTAATACAGTAAACGTCTCGGCCCTGCAAATTGCAAGTAAACGAAACAATATCAATTACATTCAAATTCTAAATCCAGATTAAAAACAACTTAAGTAAGAAGGCGAAGAGAATTGCTTAGTATGTCACTTAAGGAATTATGCAAACTTAGCACTTGTGAGGTAGGAACATAAACCTACAAGATATCAAAGCGACAACTTTAATCAAGATCACTTCACTACTGTAGAAAATTTAAACTAGTCAATTAAAATTGGTTATGACGAAGCCGCACCTCTACATTGTTAGAAAGGAGCTAGTTTCAATAAATGACAAGTCAAGCCTATACATTTGTACGTCCGTTGACATTGTAGCAGCACTTTTGACATATAAAAAGAAAGATAGAGATGGATTTAAAAGATGCTGCTGTTGCATGTACAACCTAAAAACGTAGAAACAGCCTAAAAATATTACAATACCATACTTTGCAGTATCAGGATTCCCAAGCCGACAGCAACACTGCCCGTGATCAATGGATGCGAAGCTGCAATGTTAACTTCCTCTGCAACAAAAATGTCAAACCTCGATCCTTAAAAAATTAAAAATATCTCCTTCAAATACAAACAGAATGAGCACAGCTGAATCGAGTCGATGGAACAGACCTTTCGCCAACTGCCATATCCTCATAAATAACAAGTTGAAACTTAACATATTCGAGCGAATTCTATCAATTAAAAAAAAAAAACTAAACAAACTTCCATTTCTCCTAATTCTCGGTTTAAAAGATAAACAAAAAAAATAATAATATTGAATTTGAGAAGTGAGCAATGGTTTGATTAAAATGAGTGGAGGAAGTGGAGCGAATTTCTGAGAGTCTAGATCTAGAAGCTTCGATTGTGGCGTTAATGTTCCGTTCGATGATCCTCTGGCATTGGAGAGCTTGCTCCACGTCGTAATCGATCCATAGAGCGGCTTGTTCAATAACTTGCATTCTCTTTTAGAAGGGAAATCGCTGGGCGGCGGCGGTGGTGAATTAGGGTTCGGTTTATATTCTGGCGATTCAGATACCGTTGCCTTGGGGAGGTGATTGTTTAGCTGTCTCGGAAACCTTTCTCCTGGGCGAAATTTGTTTTGAGGCCGCGAAACCTGGACTGCTCTATTTTGGACTTTAAAGATCCGATGAAATCCCGCTTCATCTGATCATTTACTAAAGGCTTCCCATCTTTCGTTTGTTTGGTCAAATTAACTTTTTGACTTTTAATGTCACTCTTTCCTTTTGGTTATTTTCTTTTCTGTAGCAATACTTTTCACTCATTTGTTTGTGGTTAATATTCATTGTCATTTATATCATGCATAAACGATCATTATTTTATATTTCTAACATACATAATTATGATAAAGATGGAGCAGCTTCGGCGCCCATTGACTTTCCAGCTTCATGTGTATACTCCAAAGTATGGCCATCGATACTCCGTTATATATTAGATGTTTTATTATTTTTTAATAAATTAATTTAAATACGAAAAGTTGGCATTGTCATTGTTGACAGGTCCTAATTTTTTAAAAATAAATTAGTATTAATGAAAAAGTAGAACCTAAAAAGTTTATTATATTTATATAATTGTTAAACAATAAATACAAGTTTCAATTGCTTTTATTTTTTTAATAAATCTATTTAATAAAAATATATAAAATCGAACATAATAATTTAAGCATTCACAAATATTAATTATTTTTAATAAATTAGTATTACTAAAGTTAACATATGTAATATTAATTTTAAAATGCTCATATTCGTATATCACATGATTCGAAAATAAAGCATTTAAATATATATAAAAATAAAATTTTTTGTACTTTTCAAGCTTCTTGCCTTTAAATTTAATCAAAATAAGAAAAAAACCGTATTCACTATGTGATTTAAAATTTTGAATATAGTATTTAAATTAAAGTATAGTTAATGTAATGATTTAATTTTTAAATAGATAAATTTATGATTAAAATTAAATTATTATGTTAAATTATGTAAAATATAAATTAATAAGATACGATATAAAAATAATAAAAAATTTATTAAAATATAGCAAAACATAAGCAAGAACAAGCCATAAGATAGGAATATATACAAATATAAGTAAAATAAATTATTTTAAAATTATATAAATATAATCCTTTGAATATGTTAATATAAACAAAAACATTCAAGTTTTTTTTTTTTATATTCAAATATGTTAAACTCTACTTGAAATAAATTATTAGTATAAAAAATTATGGCAAACTAAGGCAAATTAGGTGAAGCAAGCAATTCTTCCAACGAAGCCCAATTAATTGATGAAAAAAACACCAAGCGCAATTAAGAACGGACTTCTTTTATTACAAGTTATAGAATTTATAGATGGTTACATTATATTTTCAAAATATTTTAATATATATATTTTTAAAATAAAATTACAAAAGTTGATTTTTTGGATAAGCAATTTCTTATTTATACCAAAAGCAAATAAACTATTGCATCAAAACATTAATTATTTTTTTGAAAGAGTTATTTCTTCTTATATTAAAAAAACTTCTTAAAAATTACACATTTTTACAAAAATAATTACACTTCACTAAAAGAATATTATCATTCAGTTAATGGATGTATAAATTCAAATACTATTTAAAGTTTTTATCGAATCAATTTTACAAATCGAGTAAATTAATGATATTACATAAAATTTTGAAAATATTAATATCTATTATATTTTAAAAGTTTTTGAATGAAACAAATGTAATGAATCAAGTAACTTAATCTTGATTAATAAAATTATTTAAAAATTTTAAAAAACATTAATAATAATATAAAATTAAGGATAATTATGTTTTAACAAATCAAAATTCTTCTCGTTCAATCACGGAATTTATTTGAATTATGATATTTTTAGATCAAACAAATTTAATTTAGAAAAGCGGTAATTATCTTTAAATAATAATTATAGAATAATTACTCACCTATTTCATTTTTTCAATATTTAAATATTAAAAAATTACCTCATTCGTTTTCGTTTTACGGCTCAATTTAATATGAGGGACGACACCTTTATATAGAAGCGCGTGACCCGCATGTAAGCAGACATAAATCATTTGTACTTACTTATGCACATACTTTCAGACGTTTAACGCTCACTTTTTCTCCACGGTTCTATTAGTTTCCCCAATCTTCAAAGCCTCTTCCTCACCGCAATCATCCCTAATCCCTCTTTCTATCCTTTATCTTTAAACTGGCGCTTTCCATCGAAAACCCTCGCGATCCATTTCCGTTCACCATGCTTACGCTTTCCTCGGCACTCTCAAGCCACGTTCGCTTCCTGCTCCAGTCCTTGACCGAAGCCAACGCCGACTCAGTTTTTCTAGAGCTCTGCCAGGTTTTCTCTTTCTCTATTGACTTTTACTGTCTCACATACACCATTTCGGTAATTGTTTTGTTGCATTTCTAAAGATTCGTCTTGTCACTCAAAAAACCTAAAATTACGCAAAAGTTGACGTCCGATTTAATTTATGTTTATACAATTAGATTGACTTTTGTTCTCGTTGTAACTC
>JBBYHO010000018.1:10678506-10691551 GCA_038382025.1 Adansonia gregorii | reverse complement strand
CGTTGTAACTCTTTCTCTATCCTATTAGCTAGCTTGGTGCGTTCTTATCCATAGGAATGTGTATATATATGTATGCGTATATGTGTGTAAATGATATTAATATTCTGGAAGGTTGAAAATGAACTAACTCAAACGTGAGGATTTCTGTTGATTTTCTTAAAGAAAAACCCCTAGACTATAGTCGATAGAATTTGTAGTTAATAATTTTATAAACAAATTCGGAATTTCCCGAATAAGTTTAGATTTAAAAGTTCATGGGTTAGAAAATGGTAGTATTACGCTTATCAAGTCAAGCAAGCCAGTTTCTGGTTGTGTTAGTTTTACGGCTTATCTAAAAATGAAGAGTGAATTTATCAAGATTTATGTACTTCTGTTAGGGTGTGAAAAGAGATATCAAGCAAGTTGGGATTGGTGCTTTTATTTGATTCTTTTCAATTTAATGCAATTTTCTGGATAATATTTGTATGGCCTATATATTGTTGGCAGTTCGTTGAATATGGAACCGAAGGAAGCATTCTGGTGGTGCAAGCCTGTTTGGATTGCTTGAATTCTCACAAGACAGATTCAAACAACTTGCAATCTGGACAAGTTGTAGCCTCAATTTTTAGACACGCCATGGACAAGCCAAACTTTTGTACTGTCTTCTGTCAGTCACTAAGAAGTATTGATATCAGTGAGGATTTCTTGGAGAATTTCTCAAAAGCGATGCTGTTATCTGTGTCTGAAAAACTTGGGATTGGTCTTGCTTTATCTGATTCTGAAAATCCCGAGACAAGAATGTGTGGTAAGTTGCATTGTTTGATTGGGCATTAGTTGCTAAATGTATGTACTCTTGATTAGTTTTAGTTAGGTTCTTTGACAATGTTGATCAGAATGATGGAAGTGAAGCTTTTGAACCTTTCTAGGGAAGAATTTCTGTATTGCTCAGATCGAGGAATTGCACTCCAATCCTACCTCTTCTGATTCTTCTATACAAATTCAGAATACAGTTATGTTCCTCCAGTGCTCCAGTGCCCTTTCGAAGCACGTAGATTCCTTTATGCAGATGTTATCTCTAGTTCAAGCAAAGGATGTTGCGCAGTTTGTTTTGACTCCAATACTTTCAGATGAATTGCGTGAGGCTAATTTCTTAAGGTGCTGATATTTTGCATATAAGGCTTCTCTTCTCCTTTAAACCTGCAATTAACCATGAAAGTTTTGTTGTCTTGTTCTGTTCATTTTTTCATCATGTTGTTATAACTCATTTTCTGTTCCTTTTCTTTTCTCTGCAGGAATGTGGATCTCTTCAATGAATCTGTCGAAAATGATTTTGATACTCTCTTAGCAGAAGTGGAGAAGGAAATGAGCATGGGAGATATCATTAAGGAACTAGGTTATGGATGCACCATTGATGCTGCACATTGCAAAGAGATTTTATCTCTTTGCTTACCTCTGACAGAGTTGACTATATCTAAGATACTTGGCACAATTACCCGCACTTATGTTGGTCTTGAGGACAATCAAACCACATTTTCAACATTTAGCCCGGCTCTTGGTTGCAGCACTTCATCAGATTTGCCTCCATTGAGCTCATGGAACATTGATGTTCTTATAAAAACTATAAAGCAACTTGTAAGTTTTTTGGTTCGTATTCTCTTTCAATTTACTATCTTCTATTTCTATGTGGAACATATTTTCTTTATTTTTGTAATGCATGCTGAATACAGGCACCTGGTACCAACTGGATTCAAGTTTTCGAACACCTGGATCACGAGGGGTTCTACATTCCTAATGAGGCAGCATTCTCCTTTTTCATGTCTGTATATCAACATTCATGCCAGGTATTGTTGATTTCATTTTATCATGTGTAAACTCGCATGCATTTTGTATAGCTTTAGTTTTTTTTAATCATTATTTTTCATTTGCTTAATTTATCTGCGGAAGTTGTGCAGGAACCCTTCCCTCTCCATGCCATTTGTGGGTCTGTGTGGAAAAATATTGAAGGTCAGCTATCTTTTCTAAAATATGCTGTATCAGCACCGCCAGATGTATTTACCTTTGCCCATTCTTCAAGGCTGCTGGTAAGAGCTAGCAAGTCTATTCTTTTCTTCTTCTTGTCGCTGTGTTTGCAGTAAGAATAATGATCAATCTTGCAGGCCTATATGGATGCAGTGCACGGCCATAAACTTCACATTGGAAATGGAAATCATGCCTGGTTGTGTCTTGATCTCTTAGACGTGCTGTGTCAACTAGCTGAAAAGGGTCACGCCAGTTCTGTTCGATCAATGCTCGACTATCCTTTAAAACACTGCCCTGAAGTCCTGCTTCTTGGGATGGCACATGTTAATGTATATGTCCACAATATCACATATGTGATAATGATGCATTTTGTTTCTTTTTTGCGTATTTAACGTATGGTTTATAAATTTTGTATCTATGCTTGCAGACGGCTTATAATCTCCTGCAGCATGATGTGACTTCCACAGTTTTTCTAATTATAATTAAAAATGCCTTGGGTGCTGGTTTGATACGTCAACTTTGGCATGTGAACACTAATCTTGTCTTACGGGGATTTCTAGAAGTACACAATACTGAGCCAGACAGTATGATTAGAATTTTGGAAATTTGTCAAGAGTTAAAGGTAAATCATCACATTTTAGGATAAACTTTTATGCTGCATCAAACTGCTCCCTATATCACATTCTTCCTCCCTTTTGTCTCTCTCTCTCTCTCTCTCTCTCTCTCTCTTCAAGTTCTCTCTAATAGTAATTTCATATTTATTGGCTGGAAAAATTGCTTCAAGATTTTTATTTGTTTATCTGTTTTCCTGTTTTCTATTTTGGTAATTTCTCTAGTTTCTTATTGTTTTTTGCAGATTCTATCGTCAGTGTTGGATATGATACCTTTTCCTTATGGCATCAGATTAGCAGTCCTTGCTTCCAGGAAAGACGTTATAGATTTTGAGAAGTGGTTGATTAGTAACCTGAATATGTATAAAGATGTCTTCTTTGAGGTAATATTGGGTCTTCCGCAAGCTTATATGATTACCGAAGCTAATTTGGTCGAAAGATGTTTTGGCTGAAATGCATTGCATGGTGCCATTTTCAGGAGTGCCTAAAGTTCTTAAAGGAGATACAATTTGGTGGATCACAAGAGTTTTCTGCCAAACCCTTCCATCATACTACTGCTGTTTTAAATCTTTATTTGGAAGCTAGTGCTACCTTTTTCAAGGTTCTACATCTATTTGTTGGTTATTCTTGTGATGAAATGTGATGCACGTTTAATATCTTTTTATTTGTACACTAACTGCTTTCCTTCTTTGTGTTTCCTGTGCAGTTCCTTAAAGCTAATGGTGGGGTGGTAACCTCTGCTCAGCTTCTTGAGGAAATGGAAAGGTTGCATGCAACAATTATGGATTCTACTCCAAAGTTGGAAAATGGTGGGGCAACAGTTTCCTCAACCTCTGATGGATATGGAGATGATATTGAGGCTGAAGCAAATTCTTACTTACATGAAATGTTTCATGGTCATTTGACCATTGATGCGATGGTTCAAATGCTTGCACGATTCAAGGAATCTTCTGTGAAAAGGTATGTTGTTGCTGCATTATCATTCTTAAATTTTCCTTTGATTGTTAAAAATATTTTTCTAGC
Source organism: Adansonia gregorii (assembly GCA_038382025.1). Taxonomy (NCBI): domain Eukaryota; kingdom Viridiplantae; phylum Streptophyta; class Magnoliopsida; order Malvales; family Malvaceae; genus Adansonia; species Adansonia gregorii. The sequence continues at coordinate 10,687,919 of JBBYHO010000018.1, read as the reverse complement.
TTTGATAGTATATACTCTTGCTGTGGGTATTCTTAATAGGTTATGTAATTATTTGAATTTCTATGGTTCTTTTTTTTTTTTTTTTTTTTGGGGTGAAGGAACTTGTTTTATTTCGCATTCTGTATCTGCATTTAGATTTTTCATCATTTGAAAACTTGTCTTTTAAAAGAAATTTCATGTTTGAGACATGATATGGGCTGTTTAATACTGACAGGGAACAATCGATATTTGAGTGCATGATTGCGAATCTGTTTGAAGAATACAGATTTTTTCCCAAGTATCCTGAAAAAGAGCTCAAAATCGCTGCAGTTCTCTTTGGTGAGTTGTTATACAATCGAATCATAATATACCAATTTGTATCTTAACTGTCAAGGCTGATACATTATCTATTTATTACATGTGTAGGTTTTTGTCACTGCTTGAGTTACATTGCAGTTGTAGTTTTCAAATTCTATCATGATCAATCTGGATAAATGTGTTTAAAAGTATGTGTAGCATATGGAATAATAATAATAATTTGACTTGTCATATCTGCTATCTTTGTAGAACTTTAGTTGTCTAATCTATAATCCACTCATCATTTTGTTCGTTATGCGATGGTTGTGGATAATTATCAGGCTCTTTTAACAATCACCAGCTCAAGATACCCACTTTCTTTTTAGACTTATCTCATGCTTTTGGACATTTTTCAGGCTCTGTTATCAAGCAGCAACTTGTAACTCACCTCACCCTTGGAATTGCCCTGCGTGGTGTTCTAGATGCATTGCGTAAACCTGCAGATTCAAAAGTTTGTGTTATTTCTTAGCAAGAGTCTTTTCTTCTTTCTTGTCATTAGTTAATTGCCCAAAAAGGTTTAAAGAAATTCTTTAAATGGAGTAATTAAAGGAAAGCTGGTATATCTGCATCTGCAGATGTTTTTGTTTGGAACCACGGCTTTGGAGCAGTTTGTGGATCGTCTGATTGAGTGGCCACAGTATTGCAACCATATTTTACAGATATCTCACCTGCGTGCCACTCATTCAGAGCTTGTTGCTTTCATTGAACAAGCTCTTGCCAGGATTTCATCAGGTCACTTGGAGTCAGGTGGGAGCAACAACCCTCCTGTTCATCACCGAGCTTCCTCTCAGGTGACCTCAGGAAATGTGGAGGTAAATCCTGTTGTTTGTTTTTCCATCTGATAGAATTTAAATTTAGGAATAATAGGTTCACAAAATAAAAATTAACTTGGCCAAAATATTTATAAATAGTACTATGTTTTGCTGTGCATGAAGGATATCCGATTTTGTTTTCATTGAAGAGTTATGTCGAATATGATGGCAGATACATCATATCTTGATGGTATCATTCAGGACTTGAGCTGTTAAAAAAGCTATTCCCTCCTCTTTGAAGCTTGCACTGATGGTCTTTCTCTTTAGACCCATGTCTATAAATTTCAAAATCAAAAGACATGTTTGGTGCTATCAAACTAAAAATGGAAAATGAAAAAAGGAATAAAAGTACAATCCGTTTGGCTGGAGAAGCAAATGATCATAAATAACCAGCAGTGCTAATGATCTGATCACCATCGTATTAGGATTCTCCAGTTGTAGTGTTATCCTGGACTTCTGCTTTGTTTTTTTATTTGCGTTATGCAATTTGAGTAATTGTAGTCTTGTTTTCTAATACTTGAGTTACCATTGCAGTTAAATAGCTCAAGCATTATTCTGCCTGGTCCACAACTTTCTCCTCCACTTCAGCTTCCAAGACATGATAGTTCTCTTGATGACCGTAACAAAGCACCTTCGGCATCATCTAATGATGTGAAACCATCTTCTGTAGGGCAGCCCTCAGTTGCTTCCTTGAGTGATGCTTCTGGCATTCAGAAAGTATGCCTGGTGACTTCTTGTTTTTGCGATGCATGTGGAATTTTGTTCTCTAGAACTAATATTATTGCTAAAATTGCAGCCACAAACTGCAGCAACTGGTGCATCTTTGCTGTCTGCTTCCCCTGGTTATGTTCGTCCTTCTCGAGGAGTTACTTCTACTAGTAATAATTTTCCATAGCTTCATTGGGATTTTTTATTTACAGCCTTCCATAAAGCATGACATCGTTACAAGCTTACACAACAATCTTCCTTTTTTTTTTTTTTTTAAATACAGGATTTGGCTCTGCTTTGAGCATTGAAACACTAGTTGCTGCTGCGGAGAGAAGGGAGACACCCATAGAGGTTTTTAATGAACCTTTATCAGTATTCTATCCAAATTGTATTTGTAAAATTGTTTTATTATTTTCTTTATCAGAATGCATATCATAATTTTTTAATTTATGCTTCTGCAATCAACAGCTTGTAAACAATTAAAAATGTCATATTTATAGATGACGGTAGCTATGTAACCATATTTAATTTGTTTCGGGCTTTGCTGATTTGAAAGAGGAGGATTTAGAATTGGTTATGATGAATATGCCAAAATCATTCAAGTTTAACTATTATTTGCAAAGTGGCATGGTTTTGAACCATTAATGCGTATCTGCTGAGCTCAGGCTTACATAATTCGAAGGGGAAAGAGAGGATGGGCAGGTGGGTGGAAAGGTTGGAGAGTATCATTTCTCTACCTTGTTTGGGAGTGGATAGGGTAGAGCAAGTACTTATTTATGTGACATTCTCAGTTTACCCTGGTTTAAAGTTTCTAGAATAGCTGTTGAGGTAAAAAAAAGAGACCACAAGCTAAAATCTTTTTAAGAAAGAGGAATACTTGACACTCAAATGCAGCAGAGAGCATTTAGAAAGTGGTCCTATTTTGGGCTTTGGTCCACGTCCAGACCCTCTCCTCCACTTCAGTAGCTCCCAAACAATGTAGAGTAGACCCTTTCCTCTGTTCTAGTTCCCTTCCGTGAAAACAGGCTATTAATCCACCTACTGGTGATTAGGAAAATTTGAATTTTGCTTTATTGAAAGCGTCACCTTGCCTTGGAACGTGGTCCTTCTGTAACTTTCTTATATATTTGCAGGCTCCTGCATCTGAGATTCAGGACAAGATTTCATTTATAATTAATAATATTTCGGTTGCAAATATTGAAGCCAAAGCGAAAGAGTTCACTGAAACATTGAAAGAGCAGTATTATCCCTGGTTTGCCCAGTATATGGTTATGAAAAGGTTGAACTTTGATACTCTTCTTTTACACTGTTCATGCCTCTTTCTGTGTGGTTTGCATCTGATCATTCAACTGACAACTGTGTTTTCATATTTTTGCATCATTGAACTAAATCATGTATTTTATTGCAGAGCCAGCATTGAACCAAATTTTCATGATTTGTATTTGAAGTTCCTTGACAAAGTTAACTCAAAGGCTTTGAATAAAGAGATTATACAAGCTACATATGAGAATTGCAAGGTTTCTGTCATTTAAGTAATTTAGCCTTGCATATTAATTTGACCAAATAAGAGACAAAAGTACTGATTATCCCATATATTATTTTAGGTTTTGTTGGGATCAGAGCTTATAAAATCAAGCTCGGAAGAGCGGTCATTGCTAAAAAATTTGGGTAGTTGGCTTGGGAAGCTAACAATTGGCCGGAATCAAGTTTTGAGGGCTCGTGAAATAGATCCCAAATCTCTGATTATAGAGGTACTTGTTTCTTAATTTAAATTTTAGTTCATTGTATGTTATAAGGTTTCAGTTATTTTTATGTCCGTCAAGGTCTATCTGATCTATTGTGGTTCACTGGTTATTTTGAATTTATCCTTTTAATTTTTATCTCATTTTCACTCTTTCCAGGCTTATGAGAAGGGGTTGATGATTGCAGTTATCCCATTTACTTCAAAGGTATGATCATTTTTATAATTAACTTGTTTTCTTCTGCTGAACTTAATTTGTGAATATTCACAAATCTGTTACTTTTTGCAGATTCTTGAGCCATGCCAAAGCAGTCTGGCATATCAACCTCCTAATCCCTGGACCATGGGCATTTTGGCATTATTAGCTGAGATTTATTCAATGCCAAACTTGAAAATGAATCTCAAGTTTGACATAGAGGTATTGACATATGCTTTAAGCATGCATATAAAGACAAGGTCTTTTTTCCTCATTATTCTAGCTTGCCTCACAGGAGCTTGGTAATCTTTTAATTTATCTGCCTATTGTGTTCCTTTTGGTGATTTAGGTTCTATTCAAGAGCCTTGGTGTGGATATGAAGGACATCACACCTACTTCTCTTCTCAAGGATCGTAAAAGAGAACTTGAGGGGAATCCTGATTTCTCTAATAAAGATGTTGGAGCCTCCCAACCCCAGATGGTTGCGGAAGTTAAATCAGGAATAATTTCTTCACTTAATCATGTTGAACTACCTCATGAGGTGGCTAGTCCACCTAATCCTGGTGGCCACACTCATTTGGTATCTCAGGTTTGCCTTTTTTTCAATTATTTGCCATTGCTGTTAGCAGTTAATTACATGTGTGTTAATATGTTATTTCTTGGAGTTGTTTTAGTATGCTGGTCCCTTGCGTCTTTCTTCTGGTGCATTGGTGGAGGATGAAAAACTAGCAGCTTTAGGCTTGTCTGATCAGCTTCCTTCTGCACAAGGGCTATTTCAAGGCACTCCATCACAATCACCTTTTTCTGTTAGTCAGGTTTGACCATTTTTGTTTTCACTCTTCGATGTTCCTAGAATTATGAACTTTTTTGTTTATTCAGATTGTTGGTCCTCGTCTTCTTTGTAGCTTTCAACGCCAATACCTAACATTGGAACTCATGTTATTATCAATCAGAAGCTAAGTGCGCTTGGCTTGCACTTGCATTTTCAGAGGTATGATTCCGTTTGTCATATTGTTTCCTGCTTCTTGTACACATCCTTGGTGCCTTGGTGAACACTTCATTTAACGTGTTGCAGGATGGTTCCAATTGCAATGGATAGAGCTATTAAAGAGATTGTAGCTGGTATTGTTCAGCGCAGTGTTTCTATAGCAACTCAAACAACAAAGGAGCTTGTTTTAAAGGTCTGAAAAGTCATCTCAATACAGCTTTAGATCCAACTACTTTTAAGTTGGTTCATTTCATTTTGTTTGGCCAAGAAGATGACTTCCCAGTTGTTTTCTCCCCTTAACAGCTCCACTGCCTTAGGCTTATTGTCAAAAATTGGCGTTGTTACTACTCTTCTGCATTTTCAAGTATTATTCTTATAAGAGTTCAATTTTAATTTTCCTGCTCATCAATTTACAGCTTATATTTCTTCTCACAATCATTGGATAGCATTTTCTTTCAAGTTTCTGTTCACATGGTTTAGAATCGTCTCCTTCTAGTTACTGGGAAACATAGGCATCTTCCTTAAAAATGCCTGTGAATCATCTTGGAAAGTTTACAGCCACCTTTTTGAATAAGATATCAAGTCGATGTTCTTGGTCTAATATCACTTTAATTCAATGCAATTTAGGATTATGCTATGGAATCAGATGAGACGCGGATCTATAATGCAGCACACTTGATGGTAGCAAGTTTGGCTGGAAGTCTGGCACACGTAACGTGCAAGGTTTTATCTCATAACAACTTTCTTAGTTATTATTTTCTTTATTCCATACCTTCTTAACTTATCCATATGGTTTTAATCTCACTTTGTGGTTTTCTAGGAACCTTTACGTGGCTCTATATTAAGTCAACTGAGGAATTCAGTTCAGGGTTTGAATGTTGGGAGTGATCTCCTGGAACAAGCTGTTCAGCTTGTTACAAATGATAACCTTGATCTTGGCTGTGCAGTCATTGAACAAGCTGCTACTGATAAGGTCTGATTGTTGCCTTTGATCTGTAGAGTATTTGTGCATGCATGATCATTGAGAAAGTGTTACAGATAGGTTTGATCTAGCTTTAATAGATTGGTTCCTAAGTTTATTTTTTTTAATCTTTATAAATCTCATGGATTTAGTTCATAAATAAGGTTCTTTAGTGACTCTAAATGCACCAAGAGAATGTTTCTCATGCAAGACTTAAAGTTGCCATGGCCCTTCTCTTATGTACAATTATAGTTAGATTTAGGTTTCTAGGCTTCCTTCTTCTGGGTAACGCGTGGTTCATATGGGAGTTTTCTTTGAATGGATGAAGGTTCTCTGCTGCATTGAGATGGACTTTTAGTAAAAGGCATTTAGTCAATGGGTTTGACTAATCTTCTATTTGACTAACTTTTATCCTTTTTCCCTTTTGACTTCAATATATAGGCAATTCAAACCATTGATGGAGAAATAGCCAATCAACTTGCTTTGAGAAGAAAGCATAGGGATACAGCTTTTTTTGATCCAAGCATGTATGGACAAGGTTCTATAGGTGTGGTGCCTGAGGCTCTTCGACCCAAACCAGGTCACTTGTCTCTATCTCAGCAGCGAGTTTATGAGGTAGTCATATTAGTCATTTGCTCAAAGATTGCTTTGGTTTTGAGGAAAAACGCACTGAGAATAAGCTACTTCTTCTTTTGTTTTTCCTTTCTATGTTTTAGGACTTTGTTCGGCTTCCTTGGCAAAATCAAGCTGGACAGACCTCGCATTCTATGTCTGCTGGTCCTTCAAGCTTATCTGTTGATACTGGTCTAACCAGCACATTTGGTTCTACTTCAGGGCAAGTTACCCCTGGTTACACATCTGGCCCAGGAAACTTGGGACAATTGGATCTTGCTTCTGAGGCAATTGAAACTACGTCAGCTGCCCTTTTGAGGTGTTTTATCTTAAGTGCTACTTTGGTCTTTTTGATTTTTTTTTTCTGGTTTCCTTGCTGATCTATCTGAATATCTTTTTGTTTCAGTGCTTCCTCGATTCATATCGGCTCAGGAGCTGGTCTTACACAGCAGACTACTGAAAACGATTCCCTTAATGCTTCATTTCCTTCATCAACATCAGCCTCTGAGTTACTTTCAGTGGATAGTACTGATGCTCTGAAAGTTAGAAACTTTATGGATGAACTTTTATCCGGGTAGACTCATTTTTTTTTTTACTGACACATGCTTCCAACTTGTTGCTAGGAATTTGGACCTACATCTCAGCCGTTACCTTCACCTGCTGCCACTGAGCGTCTTGGAAGTAGCATCTCAGAGACTTCACTGAGCACAAGGGATGCATTGGATAAATATCAGATTGTTGCTCAGAAGGTTGAATAACACCTTTTTTCTTCTTTCCTTCTTTCCCTACTTATTCCGTTGTCTTTTGGGGTCTGGGAAAAATTTGTCAGATCAGTGAATGTCTGACCAGAACAAGTGTGTTTGTATATTCATGGCAGATAAAATGCCACTTCATGATCTTCTACTGCCTTTATTTATTTTCCTTTTTCAGTACTCAGTTGTTGTGGGAGCTGCTTAATGTTATCTACAATGATCTTAATTGTTGTAACTTTTCAATTATTGATTCTTCTCTCAAGAAAGACTAGCATACAACGGGGAACATAAGTTTCTGACGAGAGAGTGGGGAGGAGATCTCTTAGCTATAGAGCTGTGATTCTTCTTAATCTTGTGTTCTTACTACTTGAGTTTGACTTTTATCTTTTAGACACTGAAATCTTGCGAAAATATGTTTTGACTTTCTGGTCAAATGTTTTCAGTTGGAAAATTTGGTGATGAGTGATGGTAGAGAAGCTGACATTCAGGTATTTTTAACCTTCTGCTTTTATGTACTGCAGCTATTTATTATATTATTGATACATCGGTCCATAAATATCCCATTGCAACCTGTTCACCCCATCTATCTGTCTCTTCTGCTTTTATTTTCCCCCTTGGCACCTTCTTTCCTGAAATGAATTTTCATTTTTGTTTGGTTATATTATTTGAACGAAGATTTATCATTTTTCTTGGCATTTTTCTTTTTTAGGGAGTGATCTCTGAAGTGCCTGAAATAATACTCAGATGTGTAAGTCGGGATGAGGCAGCACTGGCTGTGGCTCAAAAGGTGTTATACCGTGGGGCAAAACTTTTATTTGTTGGTTACTCTTTGTTTTGGTAGTGAAATGGTTATCATCCTTGACTCAATGTTTATACAGGTTTTCAAAGGTTTATATGAGAATGCATCAAACAGTCTTCATGTCAGCGCTCACCTTGCCATTCTGGCTGCTGTCCGTGATATTTGCAAGCTTGCTGTTAAGGAGCTTACTAGTTGGGTATGCTCTGTTCCACATTATATGTGTCTGGAACCGTCTTCTCCATCTGTGGTGATTGTTCAATTCTTCTCTTGCAGGTGATATATTCAGATGATGAGCGAAAGTTCAACAAAGATATTACCATTGGCCTTATTCGAAGTGAATTGCTGAACCTTGCGGAGTACAATGTTCACATGGCTAAATATATAGATGGGGGAAGGAATAGTATGTATATTAGGAATTTTACTTTTACTGAAGTTAATTCTGCATAACCTATATCAGCTAATCAAATTAAATTTCAGAAGCTGCGACAGAATTTGTGGTGTCGCTCCTTCAAACTCTGGTCTCTGATGAATCTAGAGTCATCTCAGAACTCCATAATCTTGTTGATGCGCTGGCAAAGGTTGATCTATCTCTCTCTCTCTCTCTCTCTCTCGTGTTTCCTTCTTTTTCCCTTGATTTTGTTTGTATGGACTCTTAACTGTCATGAATATGCAGGTTGCTTCAAAATCTGGATCTCCTGAATCATTGCAACAGTTGATCGAGATGATCAGAAATCCATCTGCTGGTATGGCTGCTTCCAGTGCTACTGTTGGAAAGGAGGATAAGGCTAAGCAATCTAGGGACAAAAAGGTCACCGGCTTTTCCATGGTATTGTTTTTTTCTTATTTATGTGAACATTAAGTCTGGCCTGACATCCTTCTTTTGAAGCAGGCTCCTGGTTACGCACCACTTAACAGGGAAGATAATTGTAATGTAGAGGCTCTAGAACCAGATCCTGCTGGCTTCAAGGAGCAGGTGACTATTTTTTCAAGTTCTAAGAAGTCATTGGTAGAATGCTTTGCGCATGTTATAGACTTTGCTATTAATCTACTGTGGAGTGAAAAATATCATATAGGTTGGAGCGAAAATTTTAGGAGGATCAAAGATGTTAAGGGTATATTACAAAATGTTGTCACAAACTTAAACCTAGTGGAGTTATTTCTTTTAACAAAATGCCTGTTAAAAGCTTATATAATTGGATTCTCTGCAGAATAGTCTATGTATCTTTTGCCGAAGTTTACCCAATGAGACTAACCATCTCAAAAACAAAAGCAAGCTATCTTTGACCTATCTTTTGCCGCTATGAGTGGTACACCATATTATTCTCGCACAAAGTATGGTCTGATCATGTATTGAAATTACTGTAATCACCACCTTTGATACTATGAAGATTGAATGTCTTTTTAATAGGATAGGCTCATTTAAGTTTCAAACTACTTCTTGCTTCCTTTGCATATGTGCCTAGTCATATATTTGACTTTTTGTTTCTTATCTTTCATCCCCATGCAAT
>JBBYHO010000018.1:10619490-10642800 GCA_038382025.1 Adansonia gregorii | reverse complement strand
CTAAAGCTAACCAAGAAGACATATCCACGCGTATGTACCACAGCTACCTGGTAATGTATAATCTTCATACTAATAAAACAAATACTTCGTAGATGGTTTTAGTAATTCCCCAATAATTTCAACAATATTATCAAAATAATTCGAAAATGACTTATCAAAAAAAATTTCCCACACTCATGATTGAAGAAAATATAACTTTAGACGAAATCCTAAAGCCAATGATTCGCAAATATATTTGTTTATAGCTTGAAATCGAGTCATTGGTGGAAGAAGTTTAACCAGCTTAATATGCAACCAGATTTGCACTTCTAACATGTTACGCCCAAATGTCTTCCAACAAGATTTGTGAGGCTAAAAAAGGAATACATTAAATGGCTTCAAAACTCAGTTGAAAATTGTTCGAATTATCATCTAACCTATAAAAGATATGAGGTTAGGTACATAAAAATCAAATATTTTTTATTCATTCTCTCTTAATTAATTCTTTTCTTTTTTATATTTGATAATTTAAGAATTGAAATACATTTCAAAATTTCAATTTCAAAGTTCTCTAGGTTAATACTTTCTTTACATTGTCCACTTTCAGGACTCTTTCCAATCTAATCACTTAAAAAGACTTTAACAATTTGATACCATTTGTAAAAATTCACATTGGCCCTTAGCAAATGCAAAATCATCACTCTTAACTAGGAGATTAGTATTTAGGAAAAAATAATCTCACATCTAATAATTGAAGATTGGATTGTAATTTTATAAATAAGTATTATATTTTTTTATCATAGTATTTTTTTAAAGGATGATATCATAAGGGCGAGCTTTTGAATTTCAAAATGAACGATAACTTATAATCGACATAATTTTAATAATTCTTGCATCAATAATATTGATTCTTTGAATAATAATAATATTTTCTATGAAAATCATCGACACAACTTTATATTAATAGTGTTGATTCGTTTCACCGAAGCAACTTATCTCCTTTTTTTTACCAATCTAGCTAAACTTTATTTTGGCAGTTTTCATTGTAACTTGTAAGATTAAGAACGAATCATCTAGCAATTCTTTCATGCTTTACAGTCGCTTGTTTCATATCATTCCCAGAATGTGTATTTGAAATCATTTCAAAGTGAATGATTTATCGGATCCGAAATTGATCCTAGTGATATCATGAGATAGGGCATAGCAGTTGTGAGATGGTGATGGAGCAGATGGTCGATGAATGTGGTGTCATGTATTGGTGCACCCAAGCCGGGTCTGTCCTGTCGTCTATCGATCATTTTATCCCATCTTGATCCTGATGGGCCAAAAACCCATATGATGAAGATGTAGGGGCAGCAGATCAAAAGAGTACTCTTTATTCTCACTGCACAGCCAGTATCGTAATCCTTAGCCATGGACAAGCTTATATACAATGTGCTCTTTCTTCTTCACGCCAGCTCCAGTTTTCAAACCTTTTTGAATTAGTCTAAGCATACTCAAAGGGACACGATCTTAATGTGTCCTACTGCTTTTACTTTTACATCTATGCAAGAAAGGCGACCACTTCCTTTTCCTTTATTATTTATAAAACACAGTATTATTCAACACGATTTTAAAATTACATTTGAGATTTTGTTTTGTTTTTTTTTTAAAAAAATTTGGATCCAGATTTAACAGGGAAGATAAGTCTTCATTTACCAATTAAACTTAACATTTATGGGTAGGACCTCTTCCATTTTGCGTATGTTACAGCTTAAAATTTATTCCTAAATTGTAATGCAGCAACTCTAGAATTTAAGTCTTTTTAAAGCTTGAAAAATCTAGTACAACCCACATTTGATGAAAGGTAAAACTTGCTAGATTTTAAAGTACATTGATTGAACTGAATACCATTAAATGATAGTAGTAGAATTTAGTAATTTTTTTTTTTAATATAGGTTGGGTTATGGTTTTGGATGGAGCTAAAAATATTTGTGTGGTGAAACCCCACAAAGACCAAACAAAGCTTAATCAAAAGGGCATGTAGAGATATATTTTTATAGTTTGTCCATGTGAAAGACTAGGATTGGGTCTACCAAACCCTAGCTAAACGGCATTTACTCCCCATACAAAACTCCTTCCTCAATGGAAGGGTGGTTTGGTTAGTTTCTCTTCCCCCATTTTCCCCCTCCCCCCCCCCCCCACCCTTCATTTTCCATCACACGTTTCAACAAAAAGATCCAAAATTAAAGGAAAGTTAACCCCAACAATGTTGACATTATACTGAGTTTTACTATTTTTACATTTCAATACCCTATTATTATTATTTTACTGTATTTATAATATTATATATTATAATGGCAAAAATCAAAAAGGGGCAGAACCGGCCGAGCCGGCATTCCAAAGTTACCAACACTGACAGTTGGCCCATATCTCATCGGCAAAAAGGTTAACAGACTCTTAAGGAGTAAAGTTAAACTGACACTTTGGATTTTAATTAATTAATTGCGGTAAAAAAAAAAATACAATTGCATTATTATTATAACTACAGTATAAATATGGGTTTTTTTTTCTTGGCTTTGACACGTGGACAAGATGTGTAGTGCTGTAAAGTTATCATTTGTTATCCTGTGTTTGTCATTTTGATCTAGGTCACAGCAAAGGGGTTTTAATAACCTTGTACAGTCTCTTTGTTTTTTTTTTTTCATATTGTGATGACACCCTGTGCCTGTGGTTTCATATTCTGCTTCGTCGTTACAACAAACCCAGCAGTTTTTTGACTTGTAGAAGGAAACCCACCGGTTTATTCTGGTAATCTCCTGTAATTCCTAAAACACCCATTTAATTTTAATAAAAAAATAAAATAGAAAAAAAGATGAATGAGCCGAATATTCTCTTTTGTGTTGGTAAGTAAGGGCATTTTAGGAAGGTAAAAATTAAGGAAATGGAGACGAGAAGAGGAGAGGGAATAAATACAGAGAAAACGGGCGAAGTCTCGCATGTTACATGCTGCTCTTTCTCGCTCTATGCATACGCTTTTTTTATTATTAAATTTTTATTTATTGATATTTTCCGTTTTAAAGAGAAAAATAAATTTTATCCTTAAATCAAAATTAAAAAAAGAACAAATTTTGTGAAAAAAAAAATAATAATTTGGAAAATTTGTTGTCTCTTTGTATATATCTCTTGGTGGAGGAATGCTTGTCAGTTGTCACCTACTCCTTTTTTTAGTTTTTGCACTCTCTTTCCATGCTTCTTTAAAACTCTCCCTCTCCCTCTCCCTCTCCCTGAGGGAAAACACAGAGTCCGGAAAGAATCCATAGATTTTCAGACATACAGAAACAACATTAAGCTCTGTCTTTGCTCTTTTTTTTTTTTTTTATGTGTAATGGAGAAACATAGGTGTAGGCTATGCTTGAAAAGCTTTGTAAATGGAAGAGCTTTGGGTGGTCATATGAGGTCTCACATGTTGAATCTTCCAATTGCTTCGAAAGTTGAACAACATGAACGACCGGAATTTCCGATGATTCAGCCCAGCCAAGAATCTGAGGCTGCTTCAGCTTCATATTCATCGTCTTCATCGGATGAAGAAGGGGAAAAGAAAGGGCAGTTTTATGGGCTTAGAGAGAATCCAAAGAGAAGTGTTCGCATGGTAGATCCTGAGTTTGTTGATGCTGGCTCGGTTGTTCTTCAAGACAGAGAAAGTGAGACCGAGTCGTCTAAGAACCCAACTCGGAGACGATCTAAACGGATACGGAAAATGCCAGACCATCACAAACAACAAAGACAAGAACAACAAAAAGAAGAAGAAGAAGAAGAAGAAGAAGAAGAAGAAGAAAAAGAAGAAACAAAGAAGCTTAAAGGTAACGTCAACCAACTGAATAAGACCGAGTCTTGGGCTGAGCCAGAACCGGTGAGTTCGATCTCTGATACTACGACTGAAGAAGATGTCGCTTTCTGTCTTATGATGCTTTCGAGGGACCAATGGAAAAGCAAAGTGCATCAAAATGATGACGACGACTACGATGATGATGATGATGAAAAAGGAGAAGAACAAGAAGAACAAGAAGAAGAAGAAGAAGAAGAGGAAACAGATGAATCGGAAGGGTACTTCAAATTAAGCAAGATTAATAGAACAGCTAGGGCTAAGTACAGATGTGAAACGTGCAGCAAAGTTTTCAAATCGTACCAAGCCCTGGGTGGACACAGAGCGAGTCATAAAAAGATCAAAGCTTACTCGCCAGCAACTCATGAAACAGAATTGAAGCCAGAAAATGTGGCTACTTGTTCAATGAAAGAAAAGAAAATCCATGAATGTCGTGTTTGTTTCAGAGTCTTCTCATCTGGACAAGCTCTGGGTGGACATAAAAGATCTCATGTTACTGGTCAAGTACTGGCAGCCACAACCAAAACACCCGTTAAAAGTTCCAAAAAGTTGGGAGATAGTTTGATAGATCTTAATCTTCCCGCTCCCATCGATGAAGATGATGTTAGCCAAGTTGAACATTCCGCGGTGTCTGATGCTGAATTTGTCAACCACATCAAGTGATGGGAAACGATTTTTACTTTTTCTTGGTTTACAACATCGTTTGATCCAAAGGTAAACAATTTTGGTTGTTCTTTTACCTATTTTTTGGATCTAAGATTTGGTTGCCAGTTTCTTCTACACTGTTTCTAACTGTAATTCTTTTTTCTCTGAATTTTCTTTTAATTTCTGTTTGTAACAACTGATTATTACGAAAGACCAAATTTAAAGCATGCTTTTGTTTATTTCACTGTTGGATTAGAATTTCTGGGTTCTTTGATTCGTTTTTGTTGAACAAGTAACAGTCGTTGTTAATGGGTTCTCTTCAATTCAATCAAAGTTTCTTACTTTTTCTAGTAAAATTGATTTACTTCAAAACCACTAGTCCTTTTTTTTCCCCTCAATGCAGAAAAGCCTTTCTTAAAAGAAGGTTCTCAAAAAAACAATACACTGTATTTTCATTTTAATTGAAAAAAAAAAGGTGGCTTGCACTTGTGGCTACCGCCATTATTACAAATTCATCATGAATTCTGTGCATAGCACTAGCAGATATCTGCTTCTTCATGTTCTCTGCTTCTTCTTCTTCTTCTTCTTCTTTTTCTTTTTATTTTCTCTATTTCATTTCACAGCTTTTTGGTGCCTGCTTCTTTCTCTCTGTTTTCTGTCTGAAACTGTTTCATGCTTTACCTACAAATCTGCTAAAGCAGTAGATTAGGTCAAAAGCTACATTTCATTACTTTTACAGCCTTAAGCTTAATCTTGTTTACAATAAATACATTTCCATACGTGGGATACCTTAAAAAAACAGTGATATGAAAAATAAAAATCGAAAAAGCAAAATCTCCTCTGTTTTTTTTTTTTTTTTGGTTCTGAGAGAATAACGTTTCTGATTTAGCTTGGGTAAAGCAAAGTATCCTACTAAATCAGGATTACTGGAAACAATACATAGAAATTTCAATCACCTTCATTAAATTGGCAATAAGTGTACTTATAACTTCACACTTTTTCTAACGAAATTTTAGGGGTATCTTTTTCATTTAGTTGATGGTTATTTTATGTAGGGGTGGGCAGAGGGTAGGCAAGGAGCAGGGGCCTGCTTGCCTATGCCAAATGCCAAATGCCATGCCTCCAACTGGACCAACTCCAACTTAGGAGACCCTTTAAATGGCTGAGATTTAAAAGAGTAGGAGTGGCATCACAATGTGCTGTCTTTCATAGTCATGCGGGGAAAAAATGTCAAATATATATAGGCATCGGCCACTATACCAGACAGTGGTGAATCTGACAGATGACACGAAATCATGGTCATGGGAAAAAATGTCAGATAGCATGCATTCGATTCTCTGATGACTTGAGAGATCGAAAGAAAAAGAGCATGACTCTGCTTGTTTTTGCTTTTATATAAAGATCAAATTTCAAGCATTTAATCCTTTTCTCCTTTTCTCCCACACCTCAAAAAAAAAAAAAAAAACCACAGTAATAGGTTAGTTTACGTGAATGGGATGAAGGTAGGTTTGATTAAACTTAAAAAGTATGTACTTTATATTGACGAATTGCAGAAATCACAATAAAGTGGTATTTGCTTGTCCAAATTGCACCTTGCAGACAAATAATAAATAGATGATTTATGGTGAAAGACTTCTAATTTAATTGCTTGCTGGCTGCTATAACTTTTTCATTTATTCAACTGAAGCAAAAGATATGAGGTGGGGGGGGGGGGGAGGGGCAAGTAACGATGGATATGGCTGATGGATGGATGGATGGATAGATGGGTGGGCTACAAAATCGCATGAAAAGAATCGTATTTGGGTAGTGGAGGGGAGGGGAGCAAAGTCTTCAATGCTAAGATAGAAAGAATGGGTATCTCTAAATACAATTTATTTAGACGCATACTTAAAAAAAACAAAACAGGAATAATTGACGATCCTCAACCTTCACTTCAGTTCATAGCCTTAATTCCTAAGTTATATCTTTATATATTTATCTATTTATGCACATTATCTTTAAAGACGGTTAGACTAGCCGCCTTAATTCTACTTACTATCTCAACTCTGTATTAATAAGCTAAAGTAGACGTCTCTTAGTCGGAAAAGTTAATCATCAGTTGAAATACTAAAAACAAATTAAACGTTATTATTGGTCAGCCTTACGGTATCACATATATAGAAGAAAGAAATTGTAAGCCTTGACCCTCGCTTGGAGTTAATTTGTAGAATATATTTTATGTGTAACATTAATTTGGAATTCTGGTTCCTTGTGCCCCGAATTTCTAATTATATATAAGTGGACACACGCACGCACACTTCAATCTATATAGTTTCTTTTGAAAGAGAAGATCTTGCTATAGAGATTACTCGGTCTTTTTTATTCCACGTGTTAGCATGGTTGGTTTTTATTTTCTCTATAAGTATTTATATTTTTATTCACACAAAAGTATGCACATCTATATATATATATACACACACAAAATACCTTTCTAATTTTTTTAACAATAAATTGCTTATAATATTTCATTATTATATTTTGACAATCAATTGAGAAAAAAATAATCATGACTATAGTAATTATACTTATAATCATAATAAATAAAAAAATTAAAAATATATTCATAATTGTAATTTTAAATTTTTAAACAATATAAAAATTAAAAAAATTATCGACTAACCGATATTTTTCTAATTGAGTGAAACTTTGATTGCATCAAACATATCGAACCCAACATACTTTTCATCGCTAATTAAATTGATCTGCTCAATCAATCCGATCCATTTTCTTTCAACCATAGCCCTCGTGGCCTCATGTGAATCCTCCTGTTATTACGGTCCAGAAATCACACCTTTACTGCTATAAGAACTGGAAAATAAATTAATCCAAAGAAGCATTAAATTCAGCAATTTATGTTGGATTACAGACTTCAGTACCCCCTAAATCTTCTTAAAGGTATAGAATAGTTTTTTTTGGTTAACAAATTCATTTTACCAATACATTTTGGAAGACAAAAAGTTATAATACCGGGTTTAGGTCTCATTTAATACTTTATCAATTATTTTTAATATAATAATTATCATCATTTATATATATTAAATTTATTTATAAATTATAAAAATTATATTTTTTAATAGTGATTAAATTTGTAGTACATGCTAAAAAATAAAAACTTAACGGAGTGGACACATTATTTGTTTTTGATTGAAAATTTACAGTTTAAAAACGGTAAAAGCCAACAAAAAATAACAATGTTTCAAATATTATTGATTGTTATAAGGATAACAAATCGTTAATAAAAAATAATAAAATTTTGAAGTATATGAAACCAAATAAATAAATAATTATTTATTTAATATATTAATGAGTATATTTATTATTTAAAAATCGAATTAGCTATAATTAAATCGTAAAAAGTACTCTAATTAAAGCTAGTAAAAAACGTGACAAGTGGAAAATAGAATCAAATTCAAAAAAAAGGAGCATATAATCTAATTTTCTTTCAAAGAATGGCACGGATCAAATTGAATCTTTTTTAAATAGCAGTTCCTTGACAGACCAACAGTAGTAACAATATCCTATTATTTTAATTACCGCCGTAAATTCCATCAACTTAAATTCGAAATAAATTCTAGTTTGCCAATGAAAAAAAAAAAAAAAGATATGATCAAGTCAACATTTTCACACTAAGCATTCTTTTAGATGATGCCATGTAATATTTTCCTTACTCGAAGCTCGTTTTAAAATATTTTATCGGATAAAAATTTTATTTTATGATTGAATTTGTTACTTATTTTTGTTTTTCTATTAAAAAATAAAAATCATATATTAAAAAAATTATATCATGAGTTTTTTCCATCACATCATTTATGGTTCTATCCAATTTAATTTATTCATATTAGTTATTTTTTTCATATTAAATTTTTTTAATATCATATACAAATCTTCAAAGTTATATAATAAATAACTTATGTAAAAAACATAACGGAAATGAATAAAATTAATTAGATGAGATCATAAAAGACGTGTTGAGAAGAGCTCATGATATAATTTTTTGAAAAAAAATGAAGAAGGTGTGGAGGTGACTTGGTTAAATTACATGCAAAATCAAATTAAGTAAAAGGAATATATTGCTTTTTTTTTTTTTCTTTTTAGGAATATACAACTTCCTTGTTTAATTTCTTCCATTATTTCTCATCTTTTCCCTTTTAGCTTTTCCTTTTCATCATATAGCGACATTGGGGGATCCAATTAGTTGATACAAAGTAAGTGGATTTAATTTTGGAACTTCCACTCAAAGGCTACCTTACTTCTCCTTGGGCAAATTTAAAAGGGGATTGGTACCTTCTTTTTTTTGCCGGAGTTTCACAACCATCCATGCAATGAAACTTAGTTCTCAACGATGTATTAATAATTTAATACTTATTCGTCAACTATTTTATGATACTTATCTATAATGCTGACTTAATCAATCGAACACATCACAAAGTTGTAGGAATAGCAATAGCAATAGCATGTCAGCTTGAGTTGGTTGGCTGGCTGGCCGACCTTTTGTAGTTGAGATTTGAAATGGCCATATCAGTTTGGTGGGTTGGGCTTTTGTTACCATCCAACGGATTAAAAGTAATGATGATAAAAGGTAAAAGAAAATAACATGATTGATTCATATAATTATTTTTTAATAATCTAAGTTTTTTTTCTTATTTTTATATTACGGTTTTTTTAACCTAAAGGCAGAGAAAATAACTTGGCCTAGTTTAATCGGTGAGAAGATGATATCTCAAGATTACTGGGTAACTTAGTATAAAAGAAAAGAGTTAACGTAGGCAAACTAAAGGGGGTTAAGGTTTTGTGAGAGTGCGTGCCACTTCATATTTTAATTAACACTTGGCTTGAATTGAATTAAGAGGAGAAGAA
Organism: Adansonia gregorii; assembly: GCA_038382025.1. NCBI lineage: Eukaryota > Viridiplantae > Streptophyta > Magnoliopsida > Malvales > Malvaceae > Adansonia > Adansonia gregorii. The sequence goes on along the minus strand of JBBYHO010000018.1, from coordinate 10,633,415 downwards.
AACAGAGAAGCCGCCCTTCATTTGCCGGCTTATGACTCTTGAAAAAGCCTCAGCTAAAGAAAAGAGGTCAACAATGCTGATTTTTTTCGACTACTTTTTTTCTTCTCTTCAAAGTTCTACCAAACGCTACTTCATCATCATTGAATACCCAATTTGTCGCCTTTTAGCTTCTTTATTAGTCTAGGATGTACACCAGCATAATTTACATATATATATATATATGTATGTATCGCTATCATTAGTATGTAATACTAAGTGCTTAGTAATTTACGGAAGGTTGAAACCGCACTTTCATTTCATCTGAGATGGAATTTTGCTAACTCCTCAAGATAAAGTAAAGCCTTTTCAAGCTCAAGCAGTCAAGCACTGAAACTTGGCGTGATTGCCGCTAGCAGCTTGCTTTTTTAGTGTCGTCTTTGGTGTTATGAAATTACCTTTCTTGTTGCTCACTTAGGTATTTGCTTTGGATTCAAAGACAACCAAGTGCATGAACTTGAAGAATAATCTTTTTTTTTTGAAATTGCCACATGTTACTAAAACAAAGCTATTGAAATTCAGCTCAATGGTCAATTCTTTGGAACTACTTGAAAGTTGAAATTAAGTTTAAACAGGTTCTCTATCTTGATGTGTGGAGCTGCATTCATACTAGAGGCAAGATGAGCCTCGCATTCCTCATCAGCACCATGTAGCAATAATTTATCACCGTTTGTTTGATAAACTAGTGTAAAATCTAGGAGTTATCATGTTGTCTTAACTCTGGCGACCAACATTGCCGCGATAAAGCAAAAAAGTCAGATTTACTTGTCTGTGATGATGTAGACTACACCATATCTTAACAAAACCTTACTAGGATCTTGGTTTTGGTAGTCATTAACATTTCTGTCATTAAACTAATATTTTTTATCCTTAACTGCCAAACCAAACGAAAACTACATTTCGAAAACCCCAAACCTCACCTGCCAAAATAATATCTTTTCATTGGGAATTACGGTGGAAAAAGCTCGCGAAGTTTCTTCATTTTGCTTTTCTCTTTATTGGCAGGAAGAAAGTATTTAACATTCTTCAATGCTTGGTTTGTGATTTAACCAGACAGCAGCATCTCAATCCAATAACGACAGCTTATCCTCCAACCCTTTTTGTGGGCACATATTTCTGCTTCCTTTTCCTCTATTTTTGAGTTTTCTTTAATTTGTAAACTACATATTTTAATGTTATTACTTATTACTATATTTTATCGGTTACAAACAGTAAGAATTCTTCTTTTATGGACAATTTTCTTTGGTTCACGCTACAAACACCATGATTTTCAGGCCCCTTCCCATAGGTCATACACACTCAAAGGCTTCACACGCTACCAAAGCAGTGGTTGTGTCTCGCATGTGATCATCTATCCAATCCTTCACGGCAAAAAATAAATAAACAAATAAATAAAATAAAATAAAACCCACCAGAGGAGATGCTGAATTTGACCCAGATTTGCCTTCTTTTTTGTCTTTTGAACCCCACCCGTATGGTCCCATGAAATTCATTAACCCCGGATAAAGCAAAGGCACGTGTTGGGTCGTGCAGCACGAGAAATCGGAAACCTGAGACCAGTACTTAGTAACTTATGTTACTGTCTAGGCTAGAGTCTCTTGGCCTTGGGATCTCGCCTTAGAAAGTTCATTAGAATTTTGATCATGTAACATTCTGCTTGTTTCCCGGAACTAATTAAGATACCAAAGAAAATTGACAATCCCGGAGGATCAAGCATGCATTTAAATGAACCAAAAAATGAGAAAAGAAAAGGGAAAGGAGTTTTTCGATCCCAAATGAAAATTTTAGATTCTTTGAGGTTAAGTGTCCAAATTAAAGAGCGTTTAATCTACTTCTTTATTCCCCATTCCTTCAGAAAATCTATATGAAAGCGGTTCAAATGTATGTTAAGAGATACCCTTCTTCTCTTCCTCATAAGATTATGGAGATAAAGAAGGCAAAAAGCATATATGTATCTTTTCCTACACGTTTGGTTAAATTACATAGCAAACTCTTGACTCATTTTTTTCCCTTAATTTTTCATATCGGTGTAACGCTTGCTTTTAATTTTTCTTCATGTCTATTAATACGTCAGCTGCAGATAAACCAGATATCACTACCCTTGAATTGATTGGAAATTTGACTTTACTTTAGACATGATACAAGGAAGAAAAGCCATTGACAGCTGACTTTCCCATGGCTGATCTTGCCATTTTCCTCTTGTCCAGAAATAGGGACGCGCAAAGCTCGGTAATTACTTCAAAGTTCTAAACCTTGTAAGACGTCAGAAAATTCCAAGTTATTTAATTATGCTTGCCCACCAAGGGCTAATATCAGGTGTCTTTGGCAATCTCCTATGGAATTGTAATCTAAGGAAAAGTAAGATCAAATCTTTTTTTTTTTTTTGTGTGTGTGTTTGGTTTCAAACTACTGTTGCTGTAAACGAGAAATTACTTTCCAAAATGACAAGTTTCCTTGTTTAAAAGGGGTTGCAATGCACGAAAGTAGTGGGTCGAAATGGTCGGTTTAGTGAGGTTCCTTGACTTCCTCTGAGACTTTGAAAATCTCGCACAACAATTGGTTCCCCATGTTTTTCCTATTATAATTCCACAATGAGAAGCACTAATGGGCGAAAGCAGAGGTTAAGGTGTTTCGTAATATTCACTGGCACTGCTAACCACGCCTACTCATTACGCAATGGACTTTTGAACTTAGGTTACCGACTTGCCCTTTTGCCCCTTTAAACAATTAAAAACTCCCCCACCCCAGCAGGCTCTGGTTTTTGCGAACAACTTGCTTTGCAGTTTGCTGATCCTTCAGGATTACATAAAATCAGCCAACGGCCTTAATTTGGGTACTTTATCTTGGATCCAACAATTAGCTGAGAACTTGATTAAGACAATAATAATGGGAAATCTTTTATTAAGACTAGTTGTTTATTATCTTATCTACCGTCAAACTAAATTTTGTGTGATGTAAATAGATGCTTTTTTTTTCCCCTGGTTCATGTGGCAGAGAATGCTAATACAAGCAAAAGTTACTGTTCACGAGCATTTAATGAACAGGATATATGTCGAATAATGTTATTCTAAGTATTAGATTCAGAGTACGGGGAAAAAATGAAACTATGATTGATTTTAAGTAACCCATCTTTGACTAACTTATGACTGCAGTGAATAAGAAACTACCCTATTTTTCAGAACACCTGAATGTATTAATTTCAAATTAATATATATATATATATATGCGTTGTTTTCGATGGGTGTTAATAAATACATCTATATTGCAACAACTAAGAAATTTCCAGCTAACAAGATTAATATTTCAATGAACAGGGGAACAATGATTTAAGTTAACAGTTTAGATAAAACCTCAAGTTTCTCTTATCATCTTTGTTGAGTCTTATTTAAGTAAAATTTCGACAACTTTTTAAACATTAATAGAATAGAATGTAAGTGAAACTCTTTTGTTAAATTCTAAGATATTTTTTTTAAAAAAAAAGATAGATAAATAAAACTGGAAGTGAAATCAAAATCCGTGAATTGAAAAATATAGTAAATTGAAATATACAATCTCTTTTCGAAAGCGAAGCAAAACGTAATGCGAATTGGCTGGCTTAACGTCTTTTCCCTGTCTTTTCAAGTTTTGACTTTTAGGGATAGAACTTGCAAGGTGGGCATTGACTTTTTTTCATTTGAGCACGCTTGCAATGAATTTTTTTTTTTATTCCACGAATTATTTGTTTTATTTGTTTTTTTAAATAAACTTTAAAAGAATATTTTAAACATGTCATCATCTAATCTAAAAAATTCCAATAAGGTGTTTAAATAATTTTGAGATGACCCAAAGTTTATATTATGTTAAATCAGTTGGGCCTGGAGGCTCTGTTAGGGGACCCGGTTGATAGTGATGGCCCACTGGTCCTAATATGGAAACCGGTGAGTTAGTATGGGTTCAAAGCCCAATCATCTTTAAAAACAAATGAAAAAAATCATGTGATTTCTAGTTATGACTTTTTTAAAAATAGTCCTGGGTTGGCCCAACACAAGCTACGAACCGCATTAATTTTAAAATAATAATAATTATTATTATAAAAATCATGTTTACATACGCTTAACCATTTACCGCACGCAAACGAAACAAAGGAAACAGTTTGAGTAGTAAGATCTCTTTCAAGAAAAGTGCTGCAAAATGCTCTTTTTATCTTTGATGTGTTCACTGCAACTGCAATCGCAGCCATTTTTTTAATCTATCTGGAACCAACTCTTTACCCAATCTTCTTCAAATCCCCTCCTTTATCTTCCCTGTTTCTCAGCTCCTATCCGTATTTACAAGCTAAAATCCAGAGCCTTGTCATCTGTCCAAGAATTCCCCCCTAACGTCCGTCGTCGTAACACCAATCCGCTATGGAGAAGAGGGTTCAGTCTAGGCGCGGAGTTGGGTTTGTCCGGCGCCGGCCTTGCACTTAGAAAGGGTTTCTCTGTTCGTCCACTCACGGTAATAATTTTTTTTTTTTAAGAAACAAGCCCCTTTGAATTTGTTTAATTTTGTGAAGTCACATCATTTAATATAGTTAATCATTTTATTTATTTTAATTTTAGATGTATACTTAATTTAATAATAGAAGGATTGAAATATAATTGTGTAACTGCAGAGAAACTTTTCCAATGTTCCGTGTACACCATTGTACACCATTGTGCCCAAAACAAGATCCTAATTAGACCAGCCAAGCCCATTTCAACCCAAATCTAATGGGCCCAAGCCGGCTGCTAGAGTTTTAATTGGCAGGAAAGGCCTCACTTAGCGGGGGGTGATGGACAAGCAGGGAGGGAGGACGAGCCCGGACATTTATATCTTTCATTTTCTCTTACCAATTTCAGATTGCCTTTCCAAGTTCCAAACTCCGAACAAGTTTTGGGATTTTGAATAAATGAAATTTTATTTTATATATTGCAAACGAATTTTAAATTTGAAAGTAAGATTATACATATCTGTTAAGTATCTTTTAAAAAATATATAAAAAATAAAATATGTATTAATTTCTTAACCTATTTATGACGTTAAAAAAATTATATTATCTGCATATTAAAAAATATATATATTTATATGTTTAAAAAATTTAAAAAGCCTATGATGCAGTAAAAGACAGAAATAACCTTCCAGTAGGCTGCAAATGGTGACCCAGTTTTGGCATTTTGGGTAATAAAAGAAATAGGCAATCCCAAGGGGAAAAAAAATTCGCATATTCCTCTTTTTAAATTATTTACTTATGGTGAAAATACCAGACGGGGAGAGTTACTACTCACTAGTTCCATTCCCAGGCCTGGAGAATCTCCTCGGAATCACAATCATCCCCTCTCTCCAAAATCTCCCCTTCTCTTCGCTCACACTGCCGTGACAACCATACCCTTCTATCGTGTCACAGCCCCAACAAAAAAGAAGTGGGACCCATTTCATGCATCATTTGCGATTCTTCACTTTGATTGGCACAAAAGCTCACAAGCATGTGAATATAGTCAATCCCCGTTTGCCTGTACTTGAAGTTAATTTAATTATCGTAAAGCGTTGCCATTGGTCTAATTTTCTTTGCTATGACTTCGACTACAATAACCGAATATGCTTGGGAATTCTCCTTACACAAACGACTCTCTTTACACCTTTTTGTAACCGCTACTTCATCACGCCAAGCATATGCTCTTTGGTATTCTGCAAGTCTTTTCTCTAATAAAGCCAATTCGTCTACTATATCTTCTCCTTTAATTACCAAACTCTTCTCTACAATTCCCAAAATCTTCAACTTTTCATTCAATTTTTGAGGGTTTATTCGAAAGATTTACTAGTGAGGAATGAAGTTTGGTAAGAGACTGGCGCAGCAAATTCAGGAAACGTTGCCTGCTTGGCGAGACAAATATTTGTCTTACAAACAGTTGAAGAAGCTTGTTAGATTGATTTCTTCGGCTCCGCCGTTGGAGTATGGAAAGGTGGCGGCGGAATTCGTTTACCTGTTGAACAATGAGATCGACAAGTTTAATGCTTTTTTCATGGAACAAGAGGAGGACTTTATCATCCGGCATACGGTAAGTTTTTAAATGCTTTAATTTTCATATGTTTTTCATCCTTCCTCCGTCTTTGCGTGTTGGATCCAATTAGGCACTGGCAACTGTGTACTTTTTTATGTCTTTTAAGTTAGGTTGAGGGATCAGATTGGAACAAGATAGGACCATGTTGTAAGTAGAATTTATCAAGGAGAAACAAACAATTAAGATACAATTATTTGGATTTGAACATAAAAACGAATAATTACTAAGAGATTTTTTTTAAAAAAAATATGCATAATAAAATATAGTAACTTAATTGAAATGACACTTTAAACGAATATTTATATAGAAAATTTTCTTTTTAATATAAGATAGTAATTAAACTGAAATAACATGTAAAAAGAATATACGTGGAGAACGTTTTTTAATATAAGATAGTAACTAAATTGAAGTAACACGTAAAAAGAATATACGTGGAGAATTTTTTTTAATATAAGACAATAACTAAACTGAAGTAACACTTAAGAAGAATATACGAATACTTACGTAGAGAACTTTTTTTAACATCTGATAGTAACTAAACTGAAGTAACATATAAGAAGAATATTATATGTACGGTTTACGTAAAATATATTCTTCATGTGGGTTGTTGGAATTTAAATATAATAATTGAAATTTTTTCTATTTAACTTTAACTTTTTAAAATTAATGGATCACTCAATTTAATCTAAATTTAATATGATATTATTCTCGAATTCAAATTTAAAAAAAAACATAGGTTATGAAAAGCATGTACTTTACAACATTTTGGAATTCATAAACTAAATAAATTTCATTTATGTTGCTTTGACTCTCTATTTTTTTTAAAGGTTCATGTTCAACATATATTTAGATATTAATACATGAATATGATTTTTCAAAATCTTTTAAATACATTAAAATTTTATTAAAAAATAAATATACTTATATTAGATATATATTTTTATTCGACATTTATGTACAAATTTAGGTAACATAGGATTCGATAGTCATAGGTTTACAAGGAAACACCACTGCGGATACTTGTTGACGAGGGTTTAGTTGGGGCTATAATCTAGTAACGAATCATGAATACAAAGTTTGAACCAAAGGATTTATAAATTCAGGAGTTGCAACGGAGGGTTAAGAGAGTGATAGAGACATGGGGCCCAAATGGAAGTAGGCCTTCGGAAGCAGAGTACAAAGATGAACTGGCGAAAATTAGAAAAGACATTGTCGATTTCCATGGCGAAATGGTACTCTTAGAGAATTACAGCAACATCAATTACACAGGTAGTTTTCACTGTTGAGAAAGTTTTCTTTCAACTATTTTCCCATGTTTAATTAGTCACGCAGAAATCAGCCATTTTCTTTTCTTTCTATGGTGGGTTAATTTATCAGGCAATTAATGCTTTAGTTTTATAGGTTTGGCAAAGATATTGAAGAAATACGATAAGCGAACTGGCGGATTATTGCGCTTGCCCTTTATCCAAAAAGTGCTTCAGCAACCATTTTTCACAACTGATCTTGTTTCAAAGCTGGTTAAGGAATGTGAAAACACCATTGATGAAGTATTCCCTGTAGAAGAAGAAGGCAGGAAGGAACGGAAAGAAGCAATAGCGGTAGAAGGGAAAGGGATTTTTAGAAATACAGTTGCAGCTCTATTGACCATGAAAGAAATTAGAAGAGGCAGCTCTACTAGAGACCATTTTTCTCTGCCTCCTCTTAACTTGCCTGATTCTGATCTCATACACTCCTTCCAAATAAACTCCCCAATCCCCACTCTCTGATGCCAAAAGAAAAATTATGAAACATTTTGCCACGGTTTTATGTTATTCAAACGAATTCAGGGTCTGAGAATAAAAGAAAGCGATGCAATGCTGGGATTCAATTTAAACTCTGACGTGTTTGCATGAATCAATTAAATTAAATCTTGTCACGGATTTAGACTACAGTAAATCTTATACTATTATTGTTATAAAGTTTCTTTTTCATTTTTTTTTTCCTTTTTTAGATACAAATGCTGCAGCTTGCAATCAATTACCGGTACATTTCATGCTGGGTAGTAACAGTTAATAGTATAAACAGATTGATATGTTTATGACGATTGATCACTGTCTTTTTACATCGATCTCATGATTTTTTTTTTTTTCAATCGTATGCTTTCTTGTATTTTTTCTTTTAATTGTCTCAATTGCTGCTGGTTCATGAAAAGCACCTGAGGTGCTGGGGTTTATTCACAATCGTCTGATTAACCGTAAAATAAAATCTGATTTTTTTTAATTTTAATTTTAGTGTCCTAAAGAAAATTGATTATTTAAAAGTGATAACCTTTTTTTTTTCCTGTAAAAACTATAATTACATAACATAACAAATTCGCTGTTTCCAACCTTCCAGATTTTATTTTCAGTTAAAAACTGCTGTAGGTGCTTCTTTCAAATGCACACATTTTTTGTGATTGCAGCTTAAATTCCATGAATAAAAAGCCGAATAAAAATGGGTAAGGTTGTTGATACTTAGTTTAATATCATCAGAAAGCTTGCGTGAAGTATTGTTCTAGGAAGGTTTTGTGACTTTTTTTTCCTTGTGTTTTCTAGAAATTTATAATGAATTTCTTTAATTTATATTCTCATAATAATTTTATTTAGTATCTTGTTTTGTTATAATATAAAATGCAACACTCTTTTCTTTGAGATATTTAAATCTGTTGCATATTAGGTTATTAACATAAATGATTTTTTATATAAATTTATGTAATATGGGCTTGCAGTTTTTAAGACATATAAAACCATATTTTGTTTTGGTAGAACAAAATTGATAAATAAATATGTTTGTAAATGATAAAACGATGGTTATCCGTTTGACATTTATTAAATAAAAATGAACAAAAGGGGAAATTAGTAAATATAGCCCTAAACGGATCAAACTGTAATATAGGGAACCAGAAACAAACGTGGTCAAGTCGAAAGCAAGACAAACGTCACTGTCCCACGTTCTTGCTTTTGAGCTCTCTCTTGAAGACCGACCGGTCACCAGTGTCTCAATCCCTCCCTCCCTACCTCCCTATCTCTCTCTTTTTCTATTATTTCCTCTGTCGAAGCCACCAACCCCTTATATCTGCGACGGTCCTTTCACTTGGTCATAGCAGGATGAGCACCGGCGAACTTCTCAACATCGAGCCTCAAGAGCTCCAGTTTCCCTGTAAGCACCTTGCAAAGGCAAAGCCGTTTTATTTTTTATTTTTAAATTAGATCCACAGCTTCATCTTTTCAACTGTTTTCTAATTCTTCACATTTATTGTTCCTGAATTAGTTGAATTGAAAAAGCAGATTTCCTGTTCCCTAAACTTGTCCAACCAGACCGACAATTATGTTGCTTTTAAGGTAATTAAGTTATTTCTTAAATCTCGTATGTGTAAAAGAAAAGAAACAACAGAACTTCTTCTGTATAAATTTATTTGGGATTTTGTTGTAACCTAGGAAGACTTTGATTCTTATTAGTCTGTATTTTATGTGTGTTTTTTCAGGTCAAGACCACAAATCCAAAGAAGTACTGTGTAAGGCCTAACACTGGAGTTGCGCTTCCTAGGTCTACGTGCAACGTTATTGGTCTCTCTCCTTGTCCCATCTTTGCACAAAATTTGGACTTGGCTATAATTATTTTAGTTAATCATGTATTATGTTTAATGTTTAGTTTTAGTAATTTATTTCTTTTTTTTTTCCCTTGTTTTAATTTCATGGCAATCAATCATTAGCTTTATTTTCAACTTTATAATTACTTTTTTAGTTTCTCTATAGTTAATTGTTGGTTTGTTTATGGAAACAGTTACAATGCAAGCTCAAAAGGAAGCACCTCCTGATATGCAATGCAAAGATAAGTTTTTAATTCAGAGTGTGATCGCTAGTCCTGGAGCTACACCTAGGGAAATAACTCCTGACATGGTATTTTATCATACGTTACTGCATCTGATTTTAAATTTGGGTTTTTTGTATTCTAATTGTTTGATTTTCAATTTGTTAGTTTAATAAGGAATCCGGGCATCGTGTTGAGGAGTGCAAGTTGAGGGTTGTTTATTTAGCACCTCCTCGACCACCTTCCCCTGTTAGAGAAGGATCTGAAGAAGGCTCTTCACCTAGGGCTTCAGTCTCGGACAATGGTAGCTTGAATGCTGCCGAATTTACATCTGTGAGTATTCCTCGTCTCTGTTTTTGATATTGAATAGAGTTTTAGAATTGGTCAGTGTGTTCCATCAAAATATTAATGGGTTGTGTTGTGGGCGTATGATTGTGCCTGCAGGTGCCAAAAGCTCATGTTGAGCGGCATGAACCTCAAGACGACTCATCTGATGTAATCTCTCTCTCTCTCTCTCTCTCTGAGTGCTTTTAGCTCTGGCATTGAAATTTTATGGGCTTTTTGTAAGGAACGTTGGCAGGTTCCATCTAAACCAATGAAGTGCATGCCATTCATGATAGCAGTTCATTGTAATTGAATATGGTTTGCTATTTGGTTTCCATAATTGGCATAATTTATGAAATGACGTAATTAATTTTTCAAATTATACAAGTTGAAAATGCATTAATGTTACTGATTATCATACGTTGTTATGGATTGAGAGTGAAAGAGTAGAGATTAAGGTCAGAGAAAAGATAAGAAGAAAAAATAGAGAAGACATTTGTAGATTTTTCATTAAAATTCTCTGGAATACAGATGATGATGATGATGATGATATATATATATATATATGTATATAATCAGCTTGTTTACTGTCTTGCTGTCTAATCTTGAATTTAATCACATACTTGCATAATGCATCTTTGGGTAGAAATTTTCTTGACTTGTGTATTTTTTCCTAAATCACACGTCATCGAGCATGGTTCATCTGACCTTACTGATTTTGGGATTTTGACTGGTAATTTAAATGGTAGTTTAACATTATCATGTACTATTACTAATTATTATGGGGGTTCATTTCTTCGGTTGTAGGAATATCTACTTTTAAGTTGGAGTCTATTTGGTCGTCAATATCTTCTTTCGAGATAGACTCTGTGTCATATAGTCGATTTTAATGAAATTACGTTGTATTAGGCTTCTGTTTGCGGGCCATACATAATGGTATAAGGAGAGCAATTTTAGTATACTCTTTTGATGCTTCGACACTTCTTTTCTTGTGTTAACCTTATCTAGTTCATATTTTCTTGTAACTTGTTTTGTCTTCTAATCAACTTCTATGTACAGAGAGTGATTCCCTAGTAACAAGTGAATCATCGTCGTGTTAAACTTTCTATAGTACGGCTGAACATGCATCGTTTGGATGCTGATATTACCCTAAACTTTTTATGTGTGTTTAAGAGCTGTTCTTAGGACTATTTAGGAGTGTAAAAATATGAGCACTGTCAACATGGATGACAAGGACCCTTATCTCCTTTCTTTTGATATGAAGAAAGTCTCTCCATATGCTGGATAATCCTCTTGTCCCTGAAATTCCATTTCTAGGAAGTGGTTCTGACCACTATTTCAACCCCACTGGCTGTTATTGCCCGATCTAAGCACTTGGATTCGACATAATCTTGTACTTGTTCTCTTTTTATCCTGATGGCAATTAACAATTACTTTTCCTAGATTTTTTTTTAAAGGGGTTTTTTAGAGTACCATAACTTCGGGGTGCTGGACTCCAATGCTGGGGTACGCTAGTACATGCCCATCAATGCAAACAATCTTTTCTAAAAACTTGTAGAACAAGTTTGTTTCGTTTAAGCTGAGCACTAATGCTGCCCATGCCTTTAAGTTTCAATCTTTGGTGTTCTCTTTTTCAAATGCACTTGATGGGAGAAATAAGCATGGATCTAAGATAGCTTCTGTTTTAAATGTGGCGCTGTTACCTTGCCAGATGATAAATGCTAGTATATGTTTTATAATCACATTCAACTTAATGGCTCCTTTACTTGATTTAATGTGATTATTATCTAATTGAAATATGTTAAAAGAATTATAATCTCGGAAGAATGAAAAGCCTTGAAAGATTGAATACAAGACTTAATGGAGGGCAAGCTAATTCTGCCATGTTCCTTTTTCTGTATCACTGATCCCAAAAAAGAAAAAAAGGGAAAAGCCTTAAATTATTGAAGCTTCGCTATGACATTTTATTCCAAAAAATACTTTCAATTGCAGGCAAGGTCTCTCATTTCAAAGCTTACGGAGGAGAATAACTCTGCCATTCAGCACAGTAACAAGCTCCAGCAGGAACTGGTAAGTTACTCCCTATTTTCGTAGAATTTCTTGAAGTGCACTTTGAAACTAAATCTTCGGGTCCAGGTCCTCAACTCATAACCGAAAGGTCCAGGAATGAAGTACCAAATGCTAATATGTTAGCTATATAAGCGCATCATCTGTCCTCACTTTCTTGTTTTCAGTAACTTATAATTGTCTTTATGTTGAAAAAGAATGAAAACGAGCTTATACAGAGGGTTCGAGAAAGTTTAAAAGGAAAAGGAGTTTGTAATAATAGAGAGAAAAATGCTGCTGATAATTTGTTATGCTTTATTCCTCGAACATCAATATGAGGTCCAAGGCTCATCTTAATAGCTTTATTTACATCTAAATTTAATTTGCAGGAACTCTTGAAACGTGAACCCAAAAGAGGTCACAGTGGCATTCCATTAATATATGTAATTCTTGTTGGCTTAGTTGGCATCATTTTGGGATACCTCTTGAAAAGAACATGACCGCGAATGTTACCCTTACGTTCGTTGACACAACTTCTCGGAAGGAAGAATGAATTGTAGAAAATTGGAAAAACCAAATGTTTGACTGATGAGTTGCTGCTGCCGTTGAATGTATTACCTACTGCTCTGTACGGACGCTAGAAAAACATGTCCAAAGTGTGACGGGTAAGAAGCAACTATTCTCCATTGTATTACCATGCATTGACAGTTGACGTTTCAAGTGGGAATTACTGGATTTCATAATTGTGGCCAACTTCTTTATGAACAATTCTGCAACGGCATTCATCCTTGAATTTGGGTTTGAGAGATCGGAACAGTAATCACATTCATGTGCATGATATATAGGGAATTGATTCTAGGTCTTGCACCTGAACTTTATATATGTCATGGCTGATTTTAGCTGCAGTGGAACCAATTAAGTAACAAAAAATGCATTTTGAAGTAATGGATGTGCATGAGACACTAATCGGCTAGTTGGCTGCCCATGACATAGTTAGATAACAATTAGTGGCGAAGTTCAGATCAAGTATTGTTACTGGCAATGATTCAAAGAAAACAGTTCCATTTTTTTCTTTTGCGAAATATAGTTCTAATAAAACATTGCTGAAAGGCATGCGTTTCGGTAACTTGAGGATGAAAATAAGAGTATCTTTACTGCCAGTTGTGCCAAGTTTGCAAAGACTGGCACAAAAACTAAGATAGTTAACTTAATGCTTTAATAGATAATAGATGTATTGATTCCAGCTATATTGTACAATTAATGGTACTATGGTTTTTTATTTTCTCTAAAATATGTGTTTGATACATATTCGTTTATAAATATGATAATAGAATCTTTTAAATATATAAATTTTAACTTAAATATATTAAAATCGAATATATATTCACATTCAATTTTAATTTTTGAATCTCAGTAACATACAATTAACGAAGAGTGGCTGTAGCACTTATTTTATATTCTTTTACAAAAAGTAATTAAATTTAATTACTATTATTAATATATATATATATAAAACATAAGAAGTCCCATTCATTTCTTTAATGGACCCTCATAAGGGCCCAATAAAGCTTCCATTTTGATAGAAGTCTCTAACTATCATTAGGCCCACCTTTTTGGGTTGGATTGGGGACC
>JBBYHO010000018.1:10591013-10617449 GCA_038382025.1 Adansonia gregorii | reverse complement strand
ATACATTTTATTTTATGCGCTATTGGGTTGAATCTTAAATATTGTTTGCTAATTTATCTGATTTTTCTTCTAAAAAGTTTATAATTGCGAAAATGTTGAAATTGTTTGAGATGGATATATTACAAAGTTATAAACTTGATTTTTTTTTTTTTTGGGAAATCGTATTGTAATTTTCGCAGAAATTGTTAGAATCACAATTTGAAACATGCTTTCCTTCTGAAACTTGTAGCATTGGTTGATGCAATGCGTTTGACATGGTGTTAAGATTTGGGCTGTGTGAGAACCAGTTGCCTAGAATTGACTTAGTTTAGCACATGCCCAGTTTCCAAGTTAAAATGGGTCTGGCTTAAACAACTATATACGATCTTGCTAAAAATCTTTGCTGCATTGAATTTGTGTTTGTCTGTCTGAACAGTATGAATGCTACATATTACTGGGACTAGATTGCTTATTGTTTAAAAGCCTTGTTATTTTATAGCTAATTAAGTGAATTGTACAGCAAAGATTTCTCGTTAGAGGAGCCGGGCTGAGCTCAGCAGAGTTTACTCAAAGAAGATTTTGTTGGAGTCAACCACTTCTTATTGAGTTTCTGAGGAGGTCAAAGATATCACTGCTTGGCACTGCTTGGCTTGCCTCAAATATTTACGTACTGATTGGAGATGTCTATTTTATTAACCTCGGTCTCTATGCTATGTTGAAGGTTATGTAATTGCTCGGCAGCCGTAATAATGATATCACCTCTATGGGACATTGGAGTAAGTGTCATGTAATGCTCCATCAGGTATGGAATATCCATTGGTCAACAGAGTTTATAGGTACTGAATTCTTGGCACTCATCCCCTTTCTTGCTAGATATTAGAAGATAAAACAGTTTAATTGGTAACGTATCCCTAGAGCAATTGGTTAAAGACAGTGATATCTAATATAAAAGTTTGCGATAGCTTGTGGCCGTAGCTTTGGATTCCACGTTGTGGATGAATAATGATAGTTCTTTACTGGTTGCTATAGGGCTTATGTGGCCTGAGAGCACCCTTTTCTGCTGTGCTCTGTTGAATCAAGTGATATCTTTCTTTCCCACTCTTTTTTTTCCTTTGTTGGGTGGGTGCTAAAAGCTTCAGTAGTTTATTAATTCGACATTGTTAGGTTTGATTGCTATTATTTTGTTTAAATATTCTTATAGTAGATTTAATTTTTTAGCTTATTCTGGGACTCTTATTCTATAAGCTTAATGTGATTGCTGTGCGTTAGCAATTGGATATTTTTTCTTGTTGTACCCTTTTTTTTTTTTTGTATTGTCCAAAACCCTTGTCACAATTTACTGCCCCCTAAGCTGTAAGCTTGAAATCTGTTGTTTATCTATGTTCTCTAATGTTGCTACAGCTGTGTGATCGGTTTTAATTTACATTTCCTTTTTGAGAATGTATTTAACCTTATAATTTTAATTTCAATTTGATCATGTAGAATTTAGTAACTATGGCATTTCATGTTGCACCTCATCTATGATTATGTTCTACAGATGCAAACTCCATATAGGGGAGGAAGAAGGGGCGCTTGGCCTTTTAGAGGCAGCAGCCGGGTTTATGTTGGTAACCTTGGCTCTGCACCTCTCCTTAACAGGGGTCGCCTTAGTGGCAGCAGGCACTCTGCTTCAAATGGTGTGACATCAGCAATTCAAAATCCTATATTGGATCCAGGTAGTGCAGCTGCTGCAATGCCACCATCCGCATTAGTTCCTGGTCATGCTACATTGCCAGCCAAGTGCCTGCTGCTCCACTCCGGCCACCTCCACGCATGGCTTGGTGTGAACTTTGCAGGGTTGATTGCAACAGACCAGAAATCCTGGATCAGCATAAGAATGGAAAGTGACATAAGAAAAACTTGCAGGCACATGGAGAGCTGCAGAAGCTGAAAAAAGTCGTAACTAGACAGCAAAGTGTGCAAGTGCCCAACACAGGATCAGAAGTTGCTTAGTTGAATAAAGTTGAGGGATCTGAGGAAAAACATCAGCAGGAAGCTTTATTGCCCTCGGCAACTACTAATGACAACAAGAAGCAAACTGATCTGGCAGAAACTAACTGGAAATTAAAGGGTCCCTCTGAAGCTTGGGGACATGGTTTTAAGCAGAAGATGAGGGTGGGACGAGGGGGTAAATAAATGAAAAGCAATGAAGGACGTATTAAGACCAGTTGGGCCTCCCAAACCAAAGGGGGGGGTATTTCTTTTAAGTGTGAGTTGTGCAATGTCAGTTGTGAATCCCAGGTGGTTTATAACAGCCATTTGGCTGGTAAAAAGCATGTTGCAATGAGAAGGTTTGAAAGGCACCGGGCCTAAATGGAGAAGCAGGGCTTGAAGCACTTTATCCACCTAATCTTGATGCTCCACCAACTGCCTTCGTCCCATAAATTCAGCAAGATCTTACTGACCCACAAGTTGTTTTAGCTCAGCTGCTGACTTATGTTCTTAGTCAAGCCCAAGTCCCTGGCTTAGTGGCCCCTCAGGTATCTCTACAGGCTGCAACAGTGGCACAAGCGCAAACGCAGTTTCTGCATCAGTTTATTGCAGTTTCATTAGTCACATCAGAAATGAGCAGGGAAGTGTCCCTGCAAGCTGAAACTTCGTATCATTCTAGTGCGGCAAAGTCAGAAGCATCACTATTTGCAGGAAATAACAAAGGAGAGTCAAAATTCAGATTTTGAAAAGAATGAAGTGAGTCAGCAACAATCTTTCACTGCAAAGCTTGAAGTTACACCAACTGCAGGAACTGATGTTTAGGTGGAGAATGGAGCTTTGGAGGATGATACACAAGTAGAGGATGATCCAGAGGAGCAAAATGAATAGCCTACTGAGTTAAGCAAAACAGTCACTCCACATTTGTCTCACTTAATATGGCTGTACAGAAGTGGGAGTTTGGTGAATTTGTTGTGCGTGACATGTCCATTTGAAACATGGCTGCCATAGATCTGACGGATCAATCTACAGCTTGTCGAATAAGCATGTTATGGATTCATGCTTTTCAAATGCACATGTGGTCATTTTTAATTACATAAATATCGTATTTTTATCTCTATTTAAAAAAATTATATAATTACAGTTTTTCATTTGACTTGTTTAATTAATTTTTTATCGTTATTTTAAGGCAATTTTATAAGTTTAAATCAGTCAAATAATTATAAATTCAATTAAACAAAAATAATAAAAAAATTAAAATTATACCTAGTACTCATTGGACTTCGTCCATTAAAAAAGAACTTAAAATTATTATTTTGGAAAAAAAGGAACATATGAAAAGTTATAGTTTTAAATTCAAAATTTGCAAGTATTAGTTGGTTTTAATATATTACTATTAAAAAATGTAAAATATGAAAATAATTAAATTAATTTAATATTTAATATTTTATTAATTAATTATTTGATAAATAAACATTATAAAAAAAATTTCTGCCCCTTAATTTAATTAAAATGGTAATTAGAAAAAAATCACAAATACGTTGTTATATTAATAATGCCAATCTTTTCGTATTATATCCACTCAATTTAATTAAAAACTTAATTAATTGTAATTATAGATATATATTTTTACATTAAAGGTTAACAAAATAATATTCATTATGTATTTTTTGTTTATTCTCTAAATAAGCGAACAAATAAATACTTAATGTTAAACTATTTGTTAAATTAAATAAAAAAACCAAAATCTCAAATAAATTTCACAAAATAATAATAAAAAAATTCCTTCAAATATATTATCCTATAAGGTATTTTGGTATTTCCGTTTGGGGTTTGCCCAATGCGAACTCGAACCTCTTTATGGTACTGTTATCTCCAATGTCTTCACTGCATCTGCAATCATGGCCGTGCTTTAGTATATCCGGAACTAACTCCAATCCAACATTCTCTAAATCCCTATTTGCTCTTCCTTATTTCTCAACTGCAGCCCGTATTTACAAGTTAAAAACCAGAGCTTTGTCGTCGTCTATCCAAGAATTTCCCCCGAATGCCCTTTGCCGTAAGAGCAATCCCCAATGGAGAGGAGGGTTCAGTCTAGGCGTAGACTTGGGAATGTCCCGCACCGGCCTTGCCCTCAGCAAAGGTTTCACTTTTCGTCCCCTCGTGGTAATTTTATTGCGACGAAACGAAACAAATTTCTTTCAATTTGTTTTATGTCACCTTTTCAACGTTTTCCCTTCTTCATCTTATTATTATTACTTTCATTATTATTTTTGGTTATCTTTCTAGGTTATGAAATCGAGAGGACAAAAGCTTGAGTTACAGCTGCTTGAGATGGCTGAAAAAGAGGTTTTCCATTGAGGAATGACTTAGTTGTCCTTTAATCGAAAGTTTTCCATGCAATTTTTGCTATAATCTGGAGATGAATATTGTAGGAGGCTGATGAATTTATAATTGGGCTTCCCAAATCTTGGGATGGAAAGGAGACTCCCCAATCTAACAAAGTTCGCAGTATTGCCGGAAGGCTAGCAGTTCAAGCTGCCGAGAGGTACTATCTTTTCTATCTTTGTTTAAATCGCAGTCACGAACGCTTGCCATCAAGTTTATGGCGGTTGCGGCAATGAATACTATCGCTATCAATTACCATTAATATTGGAAATCGCAAAATAACAGCTATAACTTTGCTTTGGAGCAGCTATTTTAAATCCTGTCCTCTTACTGTTTATGGATTTGCTTAGTTCTGCCTTAGGTTTCTCAAGGAACTATTAACTTGGGGCATAATTTGCCTCAAAAAAGCACTTCTTTTCCGCTTTTCCTATGTCAATTTGTTGACGTAATAATGCATTTCCTCACACAAATTCAGGGGTTGGAGAGTGTATCTACAGGATGAACATGGGACATCAACAGAAGCTGCATATCGGATGATTAACTTGTACTTGACTTATATTCTCTCAAGCCATTTTTTGAAATTTGATATTTCCCTATGTTGAAAAAGTGTTGTTGACTGTTATAATTCTGATAATATTACACCAGAAAATAATTCTTTCATTTCTCTTTCAGGGGTCTTGGCAAGTCTGCTCGCCATAGAAGCTCTGATGCTTATGCTGCTGTGGTGTGTAAATGAGTGATGAGCCTAATAACATTCCTTTTCTTCATATTTCTATGATTGAAAAGATAGTGTGTATTTCTTTCATGTTGTTTGTAATTTTTTTGGATTGTTTTATGAAGAACACCATGGAAGCCAATTGAGGCCGTTTCTGTTTTTTGTTCTTACTATCTCTCTTTATTTTGGTCTCTGCAGATATTACTAGAGAGATATTTTGCCCTGGGTGGTAAGGACATCGAAATTGTTTTGCCAAAGCAGGTCGATTTGCAAGAAAAACTTAGAAGGGGTACGCCACTGGATTTTGATTTTTCCTCAGACGAATTTGTCAGTTGACGGTTAATACAAATCATTGTTTTCTGCCTGTTGAACATATTCTTGTTGGATACGTATCCGTATCGAACATTTATCAGGTAATATAGATTCTTGTAACCAGTCTTGTGCAGGCAAAGAGACTGGAAGTGTAGTCACTTGTAGTGATTCTTGTTTTTGATGTAGAGTTGAAGAAATATGTAATTGAAATGCATATGAAAGGAGTGCTTTTACAAATTGAAATCTTCAGTGCTTTGGTAAAGATCATTTATTGTCGAGAATAAGAGAATGGAAGACTGATGAGTTGTCTTCTTCTTTCTTTTTCCTTAGATTTTGGACTAGGTTAAGAAAATAATGACTATTTCAAAGTATATATGTATAAAAGAGCAGTTCAAAAAAATTTAAGTATTTTAAAATATATAGTAAAAAAGTATTGCTGTGAAATATAAAAAAAATTATTTATAAATGCCAAAATCAAATTATAAATTATAAATTATAAAAACCTAAACAATTTAAATCTTTAATGTGGATTCTAAAACTAAAAAAATCCAAATCATTTTATTTGTTATTCTATTGAATTTTGCGGTGAAAAGTCGCGTTCGATTCAATTGAAAACGCAGGGAGAGTGAAAAAGACCGCAACATTCTCGCAGGTTAGAAACCGGATCCAAAAACCCGTTTTTAACCTTACCCGCGAATCTCTCTCGAGCATCATTTGTCTTGGCCGTCTTTCTTTTCTCTTTCCTACTTCCTGTCAAGCGCCCTTGTGTTTCTAGTACGAAAGAAAATTAACCAAAAAAAGAAATTAAAAAAAAAAAGCAGCAAATAATGTCCCAATCAAACCCTAATTTCCCTTCCAAGCAGTTATCGGAATCTTTGGCCAACTCGCTTATGGCTCAGAACCATGTTATGGACTCACTCACTTCCCACATCTCTCTCTACCATTCCCATTCTCTCTCCCAAAATCCCAACCCTAACCCTAACAGTAATCCGAGGTCTTCAATTCTCAGGTGGTTCTCATCTCTAACCGTCCATCAACGTCAAGCTCACCTCACCACCGTCGATTTCATGTTCACCCAACTCCTCATACAAATGCTCGGCAAGCTTCGTACCCGTGGCCATGGCTTCTTCATTATCCTTCCCGACCTTCCATCACGTGATCCTCCCTTCCTGCCGGGCCTCTGTTACAAACAATCACGTGGTCTCCTCTCCAGGGTCGCCCAGTCCAATGGGTCGGAACGGCGAGTTTTTGAGTCGGTTCGGTTGTTCGGATCCCGAGAAGGCGAAAAAATCGACCATTGTACGTGTTCGGTGAGTAGTCTCGATTCGATGACGGTGACAGAAGAGCTGGTTGAAAATGTGGACCGGTTTATTGAAACCATGGATAAAATATCAAACGGTGCGTTTTTGAGAGGGGAAGAGAGCGAGTTGGGATCGGATTGATTGAATTAGAGTGGTTAAAATCAAAAGGCTATTATAGTGTTGAGGCTTTTGTGGTAAACAGATTAGAAGTGGCATTGAGGTTGGCATGGTTGAATTGTAATAATGGGAAGCGAAGAGGGGTGAAGTTGAAAGAGAAGGTGAAGGCTGCAGGGGTAGCAGCGAATGTGTATTGGAGGAAGAAAGGATGTGTGGATTGGTGGGTGAATTTGGATGATGCAACGAAGAAGAAAGTATTTACGATGATTTTCGGAAAAGCTGCTAGATCCCTGGTATTATTTAAAATTTGTTATCTTTATGTTCTTTTAATGATGGCTTTTATCCAATGACTTTGTCATTATTATTAATGATTAAAATTCTGGTTTCAATTTAGTTCTAGAGTGATCTATGTTGTTAATGAAAGGGAGGTTTAAACATGGAGGGCTGGTTAAGGGTAAACTAATTATATGAACTCATTGTGACGGCCAAAAAGAGCCTTAAATTGTAATTTCATCTTCCGTTCATAATCTACTCTTTCTGTTGTGTCGGTTCTTGTATCTTTCTTAAATTTGATGTTGAAAACTGAAACTGAATCAGTAAATTTCTTATTGCTGTGTATTTTACAAGCTGTTTCTAGATCTATTTATACGCGAGGCCTGAAGCTTCAATATAGTATCCTAGATAGAAAAGGAAACTAGAAAATTCTAATTTAAATTTCCTAAGTCAAGTATCTTATCTCTAGAACAACTAATTCCTTGATTTAAGGAATCCTTAGTAATTACAAAACATTTACAGCTATCTACAATTTAAAACAGATAATATCCTTTTCCTTCTAACATTTGATATACTATATTCCAATGAGGATACAAAATTTTTGAAGATTCCCCACGTATGGATCAATTGTAATTTTTGAAAATTATTATCTATTTTTTGTACTCTAGGAAAATTTTTGAACATTGAAGCATAAATTTTTAATTTTTGGGCTTTCAGACTCTCGAGGTTCTGAAGGCAGCAGGTAGTGCCACAGAGAAGGATATGTGGCTTTTTAGTGAAGGAGCAGTGGAACGACCAATCAGGTATAATTATAGTGAAAAACTGCAGGGCACCACCCCAAAACTCCCAGAGGATGCAGAATTTGGCATAATTATTACAGCAAATTCTCATTCTGGAAAATCTACTTCCCTAACCAAAACCTTCAGTAGTTTATTTGTGCTTCAGGCTATTGTTACCATGGTGCTATCATGTCATCATAATGATTGTGATGTTGGAAAGGTGTTTTTTAGTGGATTAGGTTCTGTGAGTACCATAACTGATAGTATACTAAGAAAACTGCGAGGATTTCTCATGGTTATTTCACTTGATTACACAAAACTTGAACTTCTTGGAGAAGGAAATTCTAACTCTTCGTCCAATAAATCCAAGGATAAGTTCATAGCATCAAGTCGTAAGAAAAAAGCAAAGTCCCGAAATGTAAAGAACCAAAATCCTGTGCTGAAGACAGAGATGGATGACCTTCCACCAGAAAAACCTCACAAGGTACTTTTTTTTCGTAATTGAAACCCTTGTAGATGTGTTTTTGCTTTCATTTATATGTGTTGAGAAGTTTTATTAATTAATGTCAGGATCTTGAATACGAATTGACTCATAATAAGAAAGCAGATTTGATGGAGTCCAGCAAGATGCGTGTTATACCTCATGAGAAAGATGTAAAAAGAAAAACCATGGCACCAATGGAAATTCTCACACAGTTTTTCATTGGATGGTATTCTTTTGTTAATTATTAAATTTTAAATACTGTCATAACCAGTACTCTTGTCATCAGGAGCATACCCAATCATTGGTTGGTGGAAAAGGAAGAGCAGCTGCAAAGAAGAGCCGGAAGGAAAAAAACAAAAACAAACGCTCTTGCACCAATGATACAACTGAAGTAAAAACTTCCAAGAAGGCAGTCACGGAGTCTTCTTCTAGTTCCTTTATTTTTCAAGATGAGGCAACAAATTCCATTGGGACATCAGAGAGTACAAGTATACAACCAGATGTTCCAACTTATACAACAATTCATAGCCACATCCTTGAATCAACTTCAAGTCCTAGTAGACCAGATAATCAGCTTTTCAGGGAGGATATTGCCATGCATATGCAAGATCATGAGGTTGGTTCCAATAATGATTTCGGTCACATGGGTACAGGGCATCAGCAGTGCTCAAAAAATATTACTAAGAATGAAATTATTCCTACTGGACAAGAGAATTCAAATTGTAAGCTGGAATGTAACGTTTTGCCCCCTATTGTTCCAGAAACTGAGAGTGTTTTCACCGGAGAAGGCATCAACATGCATAATTCTCTTAGTGCAAGAAAAATTCAGGAAAATTCAACTTTTTCTGATGTATCAGTGAATATACCTGATGTTAAAGAGGGAGTTTCTGTGATTCAGGTGCAAGATAACAAGTTCTATAATACTGCAACCACAAGCTCTCCACAATGCCTTTCATATGAGTGGCCTAGTGTAGCTCCCTTTTATTTTCCTTCTATAAATTCACATGTTCCAGCTGCCACTGATAGATTGCACCTAGATGTTGGTCACAATTGGCACAATCACATTCGGCAACCTTTTGTGCCGCCCATGCATCAGGCGAGAAATCCTTCGATTGAAAGTGGGTGCAATCGAATCTTATCTTGTCCAATGCCTATGAGTTTAGATTGGCCCCCTATGGTTCGAAGTGCTTCTGGATTGGCTCCATCAGTTAAATGCAATTATGACTCTGGATTTATCTCAAGGAGAAAGACAGCTTTTCAGCAGAGTTTTGCTTCTCAAAGTTTTCAGTTTAATATGAAGAATCTTGAGGATGAGAGAAAGTATTCTGGGGATTTCCTTGACTTGACCGATCTTGCAAATACACCAGAACATGCTGATGAATGTGACAGCCACTGTATATCAGAGGAAGAATTTGAGGTGCATGCTGTTTCCGGTATAGATTATAACCAATATTTTGGCGGAGGTGTGATGTATTGGAATCCTTCTGATCTCCCAGGGACAGGTTTTTCGAGACCTCCATCCCTTAGCTCTGATGATAGCTCATGGGCCTGGCATGAAGCAGACATGAGTAGGGCTGTTGATGACATGGTTGCTTTCTCTTCATCTTATAGTACTAATGGTTTGACTTCTCCAACTGCTGCTCCGTTTTGTTCGCCTTTTGACCCTTTGGGTCCTGGACACCAGGCAGTTAGTTATGTTGTGCCAGCAAATGAAGTGTCTGGCAAAATGTTGCATTCTCCGTCAGCAACAACTGATGCAGCAACTGAGGAGGAAGCTTCTGGATCTTTGGCCAATTTATCTAGTGATGTTGAAGGGAAAACAGGGGATTCGCTTCCTTACCCCATCTTGCGTCCTATAATCATTCCAAACATATCAAGGGAGAGATCAAAATCTGACTTTAAGCGTGGTCATGATCATAAAAGCCCACGTGTTGCTCCTACTAGGCGTGAGCAACCTCGGATAAGACGGCCCCCATCACCAGTGGTGCTATGTGTTCCACGAGCTCCACGTCCACCACCGCCGTCTCCTGTGAGTGACTCGAGGAAACAGAGGGGTTTTCCGACAGTTAGATCTGGTAGCTCTAGCCCAAGACATTGGGGTATGAGAGGTCTGTATTTTGATGGAACTAACTCAGAGGATGCTTGTGTCCGCATGGATGGTACTGAAGTTGTTTGGCCATCTTGGAGAAGTAAGAATCTTTCAGCCCATCCAATGATCCACCCTCTTCCTGGTGCTTTGTTGCAAGATCGTTTGATTGCAATGTCTCAGCTTGCTCGTGATCAAGAACATGTAAATATGGCAGCAGCATTATGCTATTCTAAAGGTTATGGTTTATGTGTTTATTTTTTATTTGTGTGATTATTCTGCAGCCCGATGTATCCTTTCCTCTGCAACCACCTGAGTTACAGAGCTGCCCAGCACGAAAGGCATCTCTTTCTTCAATGCACAGCCTCCTTAATGATGAAATTGACTCTTTCTGGAAGCAGGTAAGCAGTTTAACTATTCCTAGAAAATGAATAAGTAGAGGAAACAGCAAATGACTGATTCTGTTTTTCTTCCTGTTTGATTGTTTCCTTGATCTTGAAATTATTTTGCACAAGAATTTTCTAGTTTTCTGTTGTTTATTCATTCATTTGCTAGGCTTTGCAATGCTACTAACTGCTTGTGTTGTGTACAAGGTTGCTGCAGAGAATATGGCTCGTAAGCTATACATTAATTGGGCTGTTAAGCGGGTTACAAGGTCTCTTCAAGTCCTATGGCCTAGATCAAGGACGAACGTCTTTGGTTCAAATGCAACTGGATTATCTCTTCCATCAAGTGACGTGGACCTTGTGGTTTGTCTACCTCCAGTAAGGAATCTGGTGAGTACTTCAGCCTTCATGTATTTTCTGATCAGGTGCTTATACTTAATGGAAAGAAACTCATCCGAAGACATGTTTTTTAGGAACCTATCAAAGAAGCTGGGATTTTGGAAGGACGTAATGGCATTAAAGAAACCTGTCTTCAGGTATGAGTAATATTGTAATTGGTTGTGCTGTAGGATGAACTTTTTGTTTCATTGTCTTGATATCTCAACATAGGCAGAACTGCTTTTGAGTTACATAGAAATCGAAATATCAGGTAAATGTGTAGTGTTCTTCTGTAAATGTTGAGTATTTGTTATTCCCTTTCTCTCATTTGTAAGAAAGGCATTGATTATTTGCTATAATAAATGTGGTTTGCTTACCAAATGGTAGACATTGGATTAGGAATTTTCGATTTGTTATATGGTACCATCTTCCTGTTACTTGCTGTGGCTTTTCTTCTTCCTGATTCATTTACTGGCATAATTTGCATTGTTCTTTGTTCCTCTCTATATTCAGTGTAATCCTCATGTAGTTATATTTAGCTGTTGGTGCACTGCTGTATGGTTTGCTTGAATCTTGTGTCGATATCTTGATTTTCCGCTGCAAACTTTGTGAAATTGTTGTCATTATCTGATATTTTGGCAACATAACTTTTGGAAGATTGACATTCTTATATTTATTTTCCAGCATGCTGCCAGGTATCTTGCCAATCAGGAGTGGGTAAAGAATGATTCTCTGAAGACTGTGGAAAATACAGCTGTAATGCCTTGCTCCGTTGGATTCTGTCTTCATTTTTATCTTTACTTCTTTCTTTCCATCTCGTTTCTCCTAATGTTATCTATCTGGCATTCAGATTCCTATTATTATGCTTGTGGTAGAAGTTCCTGATGACCTAATAACTTCTGTGGCCTCTAATGCGCAATCACCCACAGATGAGCAAATGGAGAAAAACGCTGAGCATGGCAACCATGCTCATTCTGATACTGTTGCCTTAGAAGACTCTTCTTCACCTAAATGCTCAGAAGTACATTATGGTAATATTAAGGGTGTCAAATCAGTTCGTCTAGACATCAGTTTCAAGTCTCCGTCACATACAGGACTCCAAACTACAGAACTGGTAACATGAATTTAACTTAACCAATAAACTCTGGTCTTTTGGATTGTGTGAGATATTGGAGTCCCTGACATATGCTTCTTTTGCTAAATTGTACCTGCATTCCGGGAAATTTAAGGAGAATGTTTGTTTAACTATTGCCTGACTAAGATGTTACTAGCAAGGGGGCTTATATCTGTCCATGTTGGATTTCAGAATAAGACTATTGAGTAACCATCGGAGACATTAAGAGCTTTTGAGTTTTTTTTTTTTTTAACTAATGTTTTCCGACTTTAAGGTCCTAAAAGTTTTAGGTGTGGTTTATGTAGGAACGAAACATATAGTCTAGACATGGTGAGTACATGGATGTTGGGTATTCATTCCTTTTCTCCTCTTCTAAATTGTTTTTTTGGTCATCGCAGTTTCAGAGTCTCATCCAACTAATCTATAGTTCTACATTTTGGATTTGGGAGTTTTGTACTGTTACTGTTTTATGATAATTGATACAATTGAAGTTGGTCTTTGCAGGTGAAGGAGCTGACTGAGCAATTTCCAGCTGCTACGCCTCTTGCTTTGGTTCTGAAACAGTTCTTAGCAGATCGTAGCCTGGATCAGTCTTACTCTGGTGGCTTAAGTTCATATTGCCTGGTGAGTTATGTTTGGGCATAGAAATGAACTGAAATATTGTTTCTAACCAATTTACTGTAGAAATTATAATTCAAACCTCCTACTTATGCGTCTGCAAGTATATTTACATACTACACTTGAATATGAAGATCTTCCTACAGACCAGCTCGGCAATCTAAGGTTTAAGAGAAATCTCTTCTAGCTGTATTTGTTGGTTTACTTCGAATTTCTGAAGACTTATAAGTTGGATCAGCATTGGCTGTGCAGCTATGAACACTATAATTCTGAGATTTAATAATAGCAGCGTAAATGTAGATATAGCCACTTGATCCATTACCTGCATACCTTCTGCCATTCAATTTTTGGCTGCAAGATTTAAGGAATCTGTTAATCTTAGCCTTACAGGCTTTTGGAGATAATACATGAGAAATCAGGAATGAAAATGTGCTGTTGGTTAACATAAAATTCTTCGTTGCTTATATCTTATAAAGTAATGGTTGGCTGATATTTCATACATTCTGAAGTGAATTTCCTTTTCTTAAAATGAATGTGGACCTTCGGAAAATATCAAATTTTGAATGTCCAAGCATCTTATCTCATTGAAAAATCAATAATAAAGAAGACATGGATTTCTTCATCACTTTCAGCTAATTTTTGCATATATTATTGTGTGTACCGAAGTTCCGCTTTAATCTGCCACTGGTCAGGACAGTTTATTTTTCAGGTAATAAATTCGTTCAGTTTGTAACTTTGTATTTACTGCCTTGGTATTTCCTATATCTTGTAGGTGTTACTTATTATACGTTTTCTACAGCATGAGCATCACCTTGGACGGCCTATCAACCAAGTATTTATATGTTTTTTTTTTCTCTCTTTTCTTTGCTGATGGTTTTTGATTTAACCTTCAGTTATCTTCATTTATTTCTTGTTGCTGGAGCGGACTGTTATATTTTCCACTCATGCTATTATTGGGATTGAAGTATCAATTTTAAATGGTTCTCTGTAGTAAGAGAAATTATTCTTTGATTGATCAATGATATATTGAATGATAATCTTCTGATGCAACCTTTAGAGCTGTTTTAAAGTCATATAATCTGGAGGTGGCAGGTGAAAATGTAATTGTGCTTGATGAATCTTTAATTTGAGAGCTTAAAGAAAGCCAATGCTAGACCATTCTTTTTTCATATTTTTTTAATTTTAATATTACCATCAATTTGGGGGACAAAATTTGGGGGATGAACAGAAAGACCCTCTACTGACAAGTTTAGATGATTGATTAGAGCATTGAAGTAGAGTTTTTGATGTTTATAAGAAAAATATTGATCTTTGATATGGTTCAAGGATATGAAATTTTTTAATGCTGATGGCAATAAACAAGTGCTTTTGCTAGCTTGAACTTGATGTTTCTTGCAGAACTTTGGAAGCCTCCTGATGGATTTTCTTTACTTCTTTGGGTGAGTCAGAGGCTTCAAATATTTTTATTTCTGTGGTAGTTGAAAACAGTTGCCTGACTGGTGTTTGCTGTTAAATGTTTGTGAACATTAATGATTTATTATTTCAATGTCTGATGGCACAGGAATGTGTTTGATCCCCGGCAAATGCGTATTTCTGTACAGGGAAGTGGAGTATATGTAAATAGAGAGAGGGGTTATAGGTAATAACAATATTTTCTTTTGCTGGGAACT
The DNA here is from genome assembly GCA_038382025.1 of Adansonia gregorii. Classification (NCBI taxonomy): domain Eukaryota; kingdom Viridiplantae; phylum Streptophyta; class Magnoliopsida; order Malvales; family Malvaceae; genus Adansonia; species Adansonia gregorii. The sequence goes on along the minus strand of JBBYHO010000018.1, from coordinate 10,602,881 downwards.
GCTTATCACATGGCTGCTTCAATATCCTTAACCTTCTGTTGACTGCTGATGATTTGATTCTTCTATTGTAGCATTGATCCTATACACATTGATGATCCTCTTTTTCCAACAAACAATGTGGGGAGAAATTGCTTCCGGATACATCAGTGTATCAAGGTTGGCTGAGATTTGTTTTTGATTTATTAGCTTTTGACAGGAAACTGGCCTGGTATGACTATTTTGCTATTAGGGTGTCTTTACATTTAATATTGACACACACTATAAACTTGCTTTAGCTTCTAAAGGCGATTCACTGTTCATAATATTGAAATGGTTCTTTCTAGGGTTTCTGTTAATGAATTAAATGTTTTTTAAGGACGAGAAGGGAGAACAATACTTATTTTACCCTGCCTCTGGAAAAAGAATAAATGGATTGCAGTGTGGTTATCTTCGCAATTAGGGCAGATAATTGCCTTTTAGACTCGTAAGACTGTAAGAGGAAAGTTTTGGGAAGACATTGACACTTTTAGCAGGTGTAGGCTTAGCTTACTAATCTACGGAATATGTAAGATTCAAATATTAATATAAACTGTGGTACATTATTAAGCCATATCTCTGGGAGCATAATCTTTCTAGCAGCTTTAACATGTAACTGTTTTGAGTGTGGGATGTAAAAATGAAGATGTTTTCAGAAATGCTTTTATGTGATCACTAACATTTCTCTGTATGTCTTATGTAAAAATATTTGTAATGCAGGCATTTTCAGAAGCCTATTCTATTCTGGAGAATGAGCTTACCAGCCTATCGAGTAACACCAATTCATGTTTTAACCCACCATGCAGATTGCTCCAAAAAATCATCCCAAGTATCTCTTTCCCATAGTGGCTTAGTTGTGTGAGGAATCTTCACTGTCCAGAAGGTATTCATTTGCCCATGATTTTTTTTCTTTGTTGGAAATATATAATATAGGATTGTTGGAAATATTCTTATACTAACATCACTGATATAAAGCTGAAGTCTTGACCGCAATGGAGCATTGGACTTTTGATTATATATTTGAAAGTCCCTTGGGAATGTGCTCCAAGGTGATCATTTTTTCTGATTCGCCAACCAAGGGGTTGGGCTCTGAGGTAGGAAAATCCTTCACGGAGATTTTTATTTTGATTTGCTGCTCATCTGTGATTCAATGGGAACAAAATTTCTTTGATATTAAAATTTTAAAAGCAGATATTTCCTTTTCATTAATTTTTCATAACTCCTATAAAAAAATCTGGGTTCTTCAAGTAATTTTTTTTAGGGTCTTTGTGGAAGATATTATAGCCTTACTCAACTTTTGGCATAATGCACTGCAGCTTAATCTTGATTTGATCATTGCAAGTGAAGGATGCTCCGGTTTAATGGTTAAAAATGGTCGTGCTACTCTATGGGTTAACCTTTGGCGAATTAATATGAAAGGATGAATATGTAAGTAGGCACTGTTCTTTTGAGATCTTTTACAATCAAAATGTACTACATCATGCGATCAATTTTGAAATTTATGGTGCTGGTGACAATTCTAAGTTCAATTAAGGAACTTGGTATATCCCTGCCTTCTAGTATTAATCTTATGTGTTAAATCTGTGTACGTAATTTTTTGAACTTCTGATGCATTTCTTTGAGTGGAGCTGTGGAGATTTGATTGTTGTGGAGTGTGTCCACGATTAGGAACTGGGCTCCCTTTTTTCATAACGTCATGTTTTAATGCATATCTTGTTTTTAGTTACATTTTCTGAGCATAGATGCTTATGCTGCAAATTTTTTGCGTTACAGTTTCTGAGTCGCCCTGCAATCTGAATTATTAGTACATTGCCAAGTGCTGCTTTATTCTGCCTTTGTGAATAATTTCTATTTTCTGTTTTTGGTGATTTTAATCTATTACTAAAACTCCCTGTCACATTAGATGTTGATAAGAATAACTTATGTGAGTGTTTATATCTTCTTTTATTTGTTACCCCTGTTGTATAATATAGCTCTCAGTGTTTTTTTTTTTTTTTAGCAAATAATTGGAAAAAAGAGTCATTTCTTATATTCTTTTGTATTTCAGGATGCCGGGGTCAACAGTACAGTAGCACAGAATATTGTGTCAAGTTCTTATTTTTGGGCTGAGCTGATTGTGGAGCCATTGGCCACCTTTACCATCTGAACTAGGTTCTGCTAAAGTGAACAAAGCATTGCTATTTCATTTTATCAGTTCAGATGCTGTTATTGGTATAAAGGTACTCTAGTTCGGCAGCCTATTTCTTCCTTCATGAAGTGGCGGCTCAGTAACAGATTCAAATTTTCCAAGATGCGGTTATTGACACGGTAAAGCTACATACACAATTCTCGATACCAGTTAGGAACAGCCCTCACAAAGCAAAATACCCAGAGTGCAAAATTAACCCGCTAAAAAGGCAGAACGATGACTAGAAGAAGCAGAAACTGATGCAAGAGCTCCAGAGAATTGACTAATGGCATCGACAATGGGATGGGAACTTTGTGCTGGTAGCTGAGAGATTCACTTTGATGACCAATGCCACAACATGTATGTAATGTAGAGATTAAAGAAGGCGGCAAGCCCAGCATAAGGCAATAGCAGGTGCCGCAGGGAGACTCGTCTCGGGCTTGGTAGTTCATCTGGAGGAGTGTGCATGTCGATGCCGGCAGCCGTGAGCTCTGCTAGAGTGCCGGGTTAGTAAGATGGGTACTGGATGGCCGGAGGCCCATGTTCAGTTCCTCTTTCTTGTGGCTTTCGACGTGCGGTTTGCATCCCCGTGGATTCAACTCTAAACTTGTTGGGCGCATTCTTGGGCCGCTGATTGGTCTTAAAGGCAACCTATGTCGACCTTTTTTAGGTTAAACTACTAAAAAACCTTTTGTTTTTTAACTTTCTTATATACAATTACATCCTTAAAGTATTACTTTTTTAATCTAATCAAACCCGTTAAAATATTATTTTATTTAATTGAGCTCTTAAAAGACCTTTTTATTTAATTAAACTCCTATTTTCTATCGGATATTAGTACTTCCCATAAAAAAAGAAGAGTTTAATTGAACGACAATAGTATTACTAGAAAAGAGTAAAAGTCTATCCGAAAACTTCTTAAAAATATTAGTATTTTTTTTATTATTTTAACCATTTTTATAAGCCCCATGTTAGAGTTAGGCCATTTTGTTGCTGGTTTTGTCAGTATTAACCCTCCAACTGTTCACGGATCATGCTTTATTTTTTCCCTTTTTATGATGAACAAGGGGTAATGCCCTTCCATGGCGTAAATGCCAAAATCTGGATAGCCCATTAATTGATTTTGGAGAATGACCAAAAGACAAAGGTAAACTTCTGCCTTTTTATTTGAAAGGCATACGAATTATACAATAGAGTGAAAAGGAACCTTCCACTTCCAGCAGTTTGTAATTTGTATGATCCACTTTTGGCATTTGGTAAGGGAAAAAAAAAAGGAAGAGAAAAAGAAAAAAATTGATATTTTCAAGGATATAAAAAAAGTTCACATATTCCTCTTCTTTTGGAACTGATATGTTTTGAGCATTTTTCAATGCATATATATATATATATATATTATGGTATACCACGTGAAAGGGTTACTGGTAGATTTGGTAAATTCCATTTCCATTGGGGATTCTAAGGAATCATTCTCAGAATCATCCCCTCCCCAAATCTCTCTGCCCTTTGCCTACGCTACCTTGACAAACCGTTCACCCATATATCTGTCACAGCCGCCTAGGACCCATTTCTTGCATCATTGTAATTCTCCACTCTGATTGACCCAAAACCTTACAGGCATGTAAATTTAGTCAGTCCATAACCTATCTTCCCTGTTTGCCTACATATATCTATAATACTATTACTATACTTAAAAAGTTAAATTTTATCATAAAGCATTGCTATTGGCCCCCGGCCTAAGGGTCTTCGGCATGAATGACTACAATAACCGAATATGCTTAGGTTAGGAATTCTCTTACTTCATCACGCCAAGCATATGCCTTCTCATATTCTATTAATCTTTTGCTAATAAAACCAATTCATCTACCGTTTCTTCTTCTTCATTACCAATTTACCACTCTTTCTTTTCTTTTTCCTTTTGTTTTTTTACAGTTTCAAAGTCTTCACTGTCATTCAATTTTTTTTGGGTGTTTTTCACTGTGTTGGAAGGCGCTGAAGATGAAGTTTGGGAAGAGATTAAAGCAGCAAATTCAGGAGACTATACCGGCTTGGAGGGACAAGTTTTTGTCTTACAAAGAGTTGAAGAAACTTGTTCGATTGATTTCTTCGGCGGAGACTCTGGAGTTTGCAAAGGCAGAGGCTGAGGCAGAATTTGTGTACTTGTTGAACAATGAGATCGATAAGTTTAATGCCTTTTTCATGGAACAAGAAGAGGACTTTATCATCCGGCATAAGGTAAGTTTAACTGGAAAAGCTTTTATTACTATTTTATTTTATCATTGACCAACAACATAAACAAAGATAATATTATAATAATAATTGCTATAGTATCAAACAATCCAAGGCCAAAACAGAAGTTGGGAAAAGCAGGCAAGCAATACAAGGATATTCTATTTTTCATCCTTCCTTTTGGAAAAGGTGTTTGTTTACAATTACAAGATAGCTTGATCTAAGTGTGCAAGCATCCCAGTAGAAAGTCAATTTTTTCCCCTGAAAGTATTGACAATAGTTCATTTGAGGCACTTACAATTCATTCTCCTATTTAGAGACTATTAACTTAGTTTGTAAAAGGGGGAAAAATTAGTTAAATGAAAAAGTGAATCGATAATTAAGAATCAAAATATATTTTTGACAAGATGAAGTTTGACAATATGGGCCATTTCTCAACTACAAAGAGACATTGTATATGATTTGATCAATTAAAACTTAACATCTCAACATACACAGTTGTTTTTATAATTCCAATTGCTCGACCTTTGAAAAAAAAAATGAATTAGAAGTTTGAAGAAAGGATCTATAAATTCAGGAATTCCAACAGACAATTAAGAGAGTGGTAGATACATGGGGCCCCAATGGAACTAGTCCTTCAGAAGCAGAATATAAAGACAAAATGGCGAAAGCTAGAAAAGACATTGTCGATTTTCATGGCGAAATGGTCCTCTTGGAGAATTACAGCAATATCAATTACACAGGTAGTCAGTGTGACAATCTTTTCTTCAATATTCTTCATTTGGTTAATTTACCGGGCAACGGTTTTTGAGATTGTGTAGGTTTGGCTAAGATATTGAAGAAATATGACAAGCGAACAGGTGGATTATTGCGGTTGCCCTTTATCCAGAAAGTGTTGCAGCAACCATTTTTCACAACTGATCTTCTTTCAAAGCTCGTCAAGGAATGTGAAAACACCATAGATGAAGTGTTCCCAGTTGAAGAAGAAGAAGAAGAAGAAGAAGAAGATGCTGGAGAAAGGGCCAAGGAACGAAGAGAAGCTGTAACAGTAGAAGGGAAAGGAATATTTAGGAACACAGTGGCAGCTCTATTGACCATGCAAGAAATTAGAAGGGGCAGCTCCACTTACAGCCACTTTTCTTTGCCTCCTCTCAACTTGCCAGACTCTGATCTCATACACTTGTTTCAACTCAACTCCCCAATCCCCATTCTCTGATGACACAACTGAAAGGAACACAAAAAACATGATAATCAAGGATTTAAATTGCTGTCACATCACATTGATCATAATTGCGACAGCCAATTACTATCAATATTGAGATGATAAGAGTGAAAATTGTAAAATAACTTTATGTTGTGGTGGTATTTAAATCCCAATGCTCCTCGGCTTTGGAACATAGTAAACCTCATATTATTATCGTTATAATGTTCTTTTTCTTCCATCTTTTACAAATGCTTCATCCTTCTTGCAGTCTGATACATATATATATATATATATAATATTTATGACAACATCACTGTCTTGTAACATCAATTTCTCGATTGTGTTTTATTTTATTTTGTTTTTCCGAACATTACATATCCTTAGTTCTTGTATTTTTTTCCCTTAAATTGTTAGAATTATCACCAAAATCCAATTATTTGCCGAGGGATAAAAAGTGAACGTCGCAGATAATGACTAGTATTCAAGCCCGTATCAAGGTTTTTCTGAGGCTGAAGACTAGATTCCTAGACTGAATGGCAGGCTGGTTCTGAATTAATCCCAGAATTGAAAGAGATTCCTTGAACTTGAACCTGTAAATTTGTGATTGTTGATTCTTAAAATACACCAATCAAGCTCCAGCCTAACTCAAAAGAGAAACCAAGGCCTGATTTCCACCATGTCAGGTCTTGGTGTCCATGTAAGCTGTGTTATATAAAACCAAGGCCCGATTTCCACCAAGTCTGGTCGGGTCTGGTGTCCATGTAGACTATGTTACAACAAAACCCAGGCCGGGCCTCACACCCAATCTGTTCTGAACTTCTGATTCAGACGCCTTCACTCGATTGGAAAACCAGAATTCCATTTTTTTTTTCTGCCAGAAAAATATTGAGTTACTAGGATTTTATCCCCGTATCAGCAAAGCAACATCGTCCCCAGGAAATGAGGTAAATCGTGATTAAATTGTAGACAAAAAAAGAACTTTATCAGTTACAAGTTATCAAAACTAATTTGTAATTTCTGGGGTTTTTTTTCCCCCTAAACTCTGATTATCGATTATATTATACTAATTCGCATTGTGAACTTTCAATTTTACTTCATGGTGTAATTTTAGTTGTTTCATTTAGGGATATAGGTGCTTTTGGGTTTAACTCTTCAAGGTTTTGAAGAACTCTACGGTGGTACTTAACGAAATTTATAGAGGACCCAATGAAAAATCATTCATAAAAAATGAGTGAATTGTTTGTTGCTCCTTCAAAGAATATGTTTTTATAGTGTAAATAATAAAATCTAGTAGTTAAAATATTATAATTAGCCTTTGTTTTTGCTGGGATTCGGATGTTACAGAGCTTTTCTTCGTTGTAAGGGAAAAAGTATATAATATACAAATTCCCTCTCTTGTGTAACATACGTAGCGCTCTTGGTTTCAGTAAGTAAACATTGCATTGCGTTATTGGACGGATGTATTGCTGCGGGTTTAATCCTTGAGCATGTTAGAAAGATGCAACTTTGTTATAACTAGTTTTAGATGCAAAAAGGAGCTTCTTCATTGTAGATGCTAACTCTTTGATTGAGGTTCATGTCTAATTAGTGTGATTTCTATATTTTCTTGGGCAATCAATACACAAACTTTTGCTTTTATTGCTTCTTCCCCTATATATATGCAATCGGAATCTTTTGAGATTTGAGGGTGTTGTTTTATACTTTCATTGACATATTCCTCTATTATTGCATGATCATTGTAAGTTTGGAATGCTCCGGGGGTAGTTAGAGCAAACCATGGTATCAGAAAATAATATGTATTTCATGCATAAATTTGCTGAAAATCTCTGATTCTACGAAAGGAAGTTTAGTGAGAAACAACAATTCAATGATGTTAAGTGTTTGGGCTCAAGTTTTCCTAATAACAATCGTATATATGTTTCAGAGAAATGAAAACCATGTCGTCTTATCACGGCTGCTGAAGATGTTGGCTATGAACCAAGGAATGGCTTCTCTGGCTCAAGCTCCTTTTACCATATCCATCACTAAAATTCCTCAGTTTCATTCCAAAATCTTACATTTGTTCAAAGCCTCAGAGGTGGCTCATGTGCTCTTCTTCCGTCGCAGCCACGTCAAAAAGTCCTTTGTTTGCTGCACGAAATTATCTCAGTGGGAACCTTCACCAGTCACATATGCTCCAACTGAGAAAGTTGGTGATAACTTCTTGGAAAAATCATCCGAATTATTTGAAAATCTGCGTTCTGACAACAGAGCTGAAGCTTCAGTGACTAATACTGAAGATCTGATAGATATAACCAATCAGCTGGTGGCACATCTTCAGTTCCTTAAATGGCCAATGTGGCTGCTAGGCCCTTCTCTTCTCCTTATCACGGGCATGGTACCCATTCTGTGGTTACCAATATCCACAATATTACTCGGCCCAAATGTGGTCAGCCTTCTTTCCCTGATTGGACTTGATTGCATCTTCAATTTGGGTGCAACCCTTTTTCTCCTCATTGCAGATTATTGTGCCAGGTCAAAGGGCCTGAGACAAGCTTCCAAGAGCAAGCCTCCTTTCAGTTACCAGTTCTGGAATATAGTTGCAACTTTGACTGGACTTGTGATCCCCTTGATGATACAGTTTGGATCCCAAAAGGGCTACCTCCAACCTCAACTGCCTTTCATCCCTTATACAATTCTGTTGGGTCCCTACATTCTGCTTCTGTCAGTACAGATGCTGACTGAGATGTTGACATGGCATTGGGAGTCACCAGTTTGGTTGGTGACACCAGTTGTGTACGAGGCATACCGTGTGCTGCAGCTAATGCGGGGTTTAAAACTCGGGGTTGAACTCAGTGCACCAGCATGGATGATGCACACTATCAGGGGCCTGGTCTGTTGGTGGGTACTGATTCTTGGTGTGCAACTCATGAGGGTTGCTTGGTTTGCCGGTTTCACTGCTCGAGCTCATCAACAGCAGTCTTCTGCTTCTGCTGACGCTTAGCACCGATAGCCACTGGTATCTTAAACTGAAAGGAAGATATAAATGGCTTGATATACGGATCTTGAGCACACAAATCAAATAAAACATCTCTACATTTTGTTATAGTACATTTATTAAGCAGCCAGTTAACATACCTGTAAGAAATGTTTACAATTGCATGAGTAGATTATAGAAATGTTTTGTATTTGAATGGTAAGAGCAGCCGTGTTTGAATGTTAGAAATGATGGCAGACGTATCAATGGGATTGATAGAAGATACAAGTCGCCAACCATCTGTCCGTCGTACATCTTTTAGCTGGAGGTGAAAATTATTATGTTCTATCAGTTATTATAGATTATGTTTGTTTGTAAATCGGATCAGACTATGATTTGAATTTTATTTTAATTTTAATTTTAAATTTATATTTAATATATTCAGATATATTTGTTTAAGTTTAGATTATTATTTATTATATTAAAAAATATTTTTATTAATTTTTATGTATTTTATAATTTAATTTAAATAAAAATATATTATTTTAATTTAAAATTATTATTTAAAATCATATTTGATTGACTCAAAATAAAAATATTAAAATTTAAACTCGGACTCGATCGAGTCAGGTCAGGCTTTTGAGCATGTTTATTACAAATGAAAAAAAGTAAATTACATGATAAAAATTAAATTTATTTATTTATTAAAAAAATAAATATAATTTTTATAAATTATTCGAATTAAAGCATTAAAATATTTAAATTAGAATTCACGGAGCTATTATCAGGAGTTACCTCCTTGGAAGAAAACCGAGTTTCAGTTTCAGTTTCCTTTCTCCCTTTCTCTTTTTGTGACTGCTTTATAGTTTTTAGCCGGAAATCTAAATTATTATCGGGAGCCAAAAGACAATTATAGCCCTATATGAAACCGCACGATACTGCAAAATAGGGAACTGTGAACAACCGCAGTCAAGTCGAAAGCAAGACAAGCATCATTGCCTCACGTGCTTTGCTTTTCCGCTCTCTCTCGAAGACCCGTCACCTTCTTCGTATTTCCGCTCTCGCCGGAGACCGCGAACTTAGAGTCTTTCCGAAACCTCGTGGAAGCCGCCATCGATTATATCTCCGGCGGTCCTCTCACCGATCCAAATTCCAATCACGATGAGCACTGGTGAACTTCTCAGCATCGAGCCTCAAGAGCTCCAATTTCCCTGTAAGCATCTTCCAAAAGCCTTTGGTTTTAAAAAATTTACAGTTTCGCGTTTCTTTCCGGCTCCATATCTTCATCGTTATAAGTTACGTTTTCTACTGTTTCCTAGTTATTAACGTTTCTTGTTCCTGAATTAGTTGAATTGAGAAAGCAGATCTCGTGTTCTCTAACCTTGTCCAACAAGACCGATAATTATGTGGCTTTTAAGGTAATTATGTTAATTTTTAAATCTCTATATCTATCGCTTCTTCTTCCCTCAAAAATTTCTGGTGAAGAAAGAAAAAAAAGAAAAAAAAAAACTTCATCTAGGATTTTTTTGATAACCTAAAAGACTTTGATTCTTATCAGTCTATGTATCTTTTGTGTCTTTGAGTGTTTTGCAGGTGAAAACTACAAATCCAAAGAAGTACTGTGTAAGGCCTAACACTGGAGTTGTGCTACCTAGGTCAACGAGCAACGTTATTGGTCTGTCTCCTTGTTGTCCCTCTCTGGCACTAAATTTGGACTTAGCTATCATTATTTTAGTTAATCATGTTTTATGTTTAATGTTTAGTTCAAATAATTTGTTTCCTTTTTTTTTTTTTTGGTAATGTTAATTTCATGGCAATCATTAGCTTTATTTTCAACTTTATAATTACTTTTTCAGTAGTTACTTATTGTTTTATTTATGGAATCAGTTACAATGCAAGCTCAAAAGGAAGCACCTCCTGATATGCAATGCAAGGATAAGTTTTTACTTCAGAGTGTGATTGCTAGTCCTGGAGCTACAGCAAAGGATTTAACTCCAGAGATGGTATTTATTATACTCCGATTGCTTTTAATAAATGGGTTTTCACTTTCTAACTATTTGCTTTTGAATTTTTAGTTTAATAAGGAATCCGGGCATCATGTTGAGGAGTGCAAGTTAAGGGTTGTTTATGTTGCACCTCCTCGGCCTCCTTCCCCTGTTCGAGAAGGATCTGAGGAAGGCTCGTCACCTAGGGCTTCTGTCTCAGACAATGGTAGCTTGAATGCTGCAGAATTGGCAGCTGTGAGTATTCCTTGTCTCTGTGTTTGACATTGAATAGGGTTTTGGTGTTGGTCAGTATACCTTTGAAATTTTAATGAGACTTGTTGTGGTTATATGATTGTGCCTGCAGGTGTCAAGAGGTCATATAGAGCAGCATGAACCTCAAGACAACTCATATGATGTATCTTCCCTCTCTCACACTCTTATTGTTACTTTTTACCTCTGACATTGAATTTTTATGGGCCTTTCTAAGGAATGTTGTCAGATTCTATCTAAACCAATGAAATGAATCCATAAATGATAGCAGCTCTTTGTAATTGCATATGATTGGCTTTTTTGTTCCATAATTGTTATAATTCGGGAAAATGGCTTAATTATTTTTTAAAATTAAACAAGTTGAAGAATGCATTGATGATAATGGTAATCATATTCATACTTGCATGATGCATCTTTGGTGGAAACTTTCTTGCATCTTTTTCCTAAATCACCCATCATCAAGCATGGTTCAGTTGAGCTGACTTTACCATTTCTGAATGTGTTAATTAACAAAGTAGTTTTATCTTTATCACGTATTTATTATGGGGTTCATTTCTTCACTTGGGGGAATAACTACTTTTAAGCTTGAGTCTGTTTTGGCTGTCAATATCTTCTTTCGGGATAGAATAGGTGTCATATAGTCAATTTTAATGAAAATTACTTAGCATCAGGCTTGTGTTTACAAGCCATGCATAGTGGCATAAGGAGAGAAAGTTTAATATACCTTGGATGATTTAGTTATTACGTGCTTCCTTTCTTGTTTTAACCTATCTAGTTCTTATTCTTTTGTAACTTGTGTTGTCTTGTAATTAACTTTTATGTAGAGAGAGTGATTCCCTAGTAATAAGTGAATTATTCTCAAGTTAAACTTCCTGTAGCATGTTTGAACATGCACATCACTGGGATGGTGATATTACCTCGTTTTTGTTACATTTTCTTGATGTGTGTTTAGACATTTTCATTAGAACTATTTAGGAGTGCGAAAATGTTAACAGTGTCAATAAGGTACGAGGATATGGAGTGCTCCTGTTTTCCTTTTTTTTTT
>JBBYHO010000018.1:10576977-10590913 GCA_038382025.1 Adansonia gregorii | reverse complement strand
GATCTCCCATGAAAACTTAGCTTGTTCATTTGGGGACACCATTTAAAATTCAACCTTTCGTGTTGTCTTTTCAAATACACTTGATGTGAGAAACACGTATGGATCTGCATTAAATGTGAAACTATCACCTTTTCAAATTATAAATGGTATATTTTTTATCATCACATTCACGTTAATGACTTTTTTGCATCATTAATATGATAATAATCTTTTGAGATATGTAAAAAGAATTATCACCTCTGAAGAATTAAAAGCCTTCAAAGATTGCATACAAGACTTTATGGAAGGCAAGCTCATTCTGGAAAAATTTGCAATTATCCAAAAAAGAAAAATAAAAGCTTAAAAGATTGATGCTTCACTGTGGCAATACTTTTAATTGCAGGCAAGGTCTCTCATTTCCAAGCTAACTGAGGAGAAAATTTCTGCCGTTCAGCAAAACAAGAAGCTGCAGCAAGAACTGGTAAGTTGCTCAATATTTGGGGTTCATAACAAAAAGGTTAGGGAATTAAGGACCAATTGCTAATATGATAGCTATTAAGTCGCTTCATCTATTCAGAGAGTTTCTTGAGTGTACTTTGGAATTAAATCTTTGGGGTTCATGATAAAAAGGTTAAGGAATTAAGAACCAATTGCTAGTATGCTAGCTATATAAGTGGATCCTCAATCACTTGCGGTTACTTTTCAGCAATAACTTATCATTTTCTTTTTGTTGAAACAGAATCAAAATGAGCTTCTATAGAGGGTTAGAGAAAGTTTAGAGGGAAAAGGGGTTTAAAAAAAGAATAATAATAGAGAGAGAATGCCTGCTGATGATAATTTGTTACCCTGTATTCTTCTTACTTCAGTGTCTGCCTCACAAGTTCATCTTAATTAGCTTTATTGCAGCCTTACATCGAAATTTAATTTGCAGGAACTCTTGAGACCTGAAGCCAAAAGAGGTAACAGTGGTATTCCGTTCTTATATGTAATTCTTGTTGGCTTGCTTGGCATCATTTTGGGGTACATCTTGAAAAGAACATGACCACCAAGTTACCCTTTCGTTCTTGGACACAACTTCGTGGCTGCTGGAAGAATGAAATGAAGAAAATTGGAAAAACAAATGTATGACTGATGAGTTAGCTCTTCTTGATTGTATTACTTACATGGACGCTCGGAAAACAAGTGCAATGTGTGAAGGGTAAGAAGCAACTATTGTTCATTGTATTACTGTGCACTGACCGTAGAACTTTCAAGTGGCAATGAGTGGATTTCGTAATTGTGCCCAGCTTCTTTGGGAACAATTTTGCAACGGCATAAGTCCCTGAACTTTGGTTTGAGAAATTGGAAAAATAATCACCTGCTTGTGGGTGACATGTTGGGTATAGCTTAGAATTGTCCCTCGTTGAAAAATCTTCTGTAACCCGGTTATTACAACGTTGCAGGCTCATTGAAAATTTGTTAGACTTCGGCTTTTATCAAATTATAATTTACATTTGTACTTTGAATGCATTTACCTTTAACACACTCGTAGAATAAAAGAAAGGGACATTGAAATTTATAAGACAAGATTCTAAACCCGTTCAGAGAAGTACATCTTGTAACGGAATGAGCTTGAATCCGATTAAGAACTTTCAGATGTTCGTAACATGTTGCACCTGGTCACAATCTTCCGGAAATCATCAAGATTTAGCTGCCAGTGCCACCAGTGAAAAAAGACCAAGTAAATTCTTAAACTCAAATACATTCTAAAGTCATGCATGCGTATGAGCTGCGACGAGATGAGATACTCATTTGCTAGTTTGCTGGCCATCCAAGACATTGCCATGCTTCTAGTTGGCAAAGTTCAGATCAAGGCAAGCATTTACGTGTGTGACACGTGGTGTTACTAACAATGGCTCAGAAGAAAATTGTTGAAAGGCCAACAACTTAGTAACTTTAGGATGAATATACAAGTATCTTGAGTTCTTAACTGCCAGTACTGTCAAGTATTGTTAAAATTAACAAGATTATTAATGCTATAAAAAAAATGTATTTGCCCTGGCTACCATAGAAAAGAATTTTACTTCTTCTAGGTTTTTCTTTTATTCACATAATAAATATCAAGAAGAAAAGAGAAGGTGAACAACAAATAAACTTGTATAGTGATTTGATCATTCACTGCTTCTAAAGACAATGGCTCATTCCATTTTTACCCATATCGGTCCTATAAATATTTATATATTGGGAAAAAAGATTACTAACTAAAAGAATGTACTGACCTTCCCATCACCGTCACTATCAAAGCAACGGATCATCTCAGACAAGTCTTTATCTGACCACATAAAATCATGTGCAATAGCTACTCTTCGTAAATCTCCCATAGAAATGCTTCCTTTTCCAGCCCCTGGTAGCCAGCAATGCTTTTAATCAGTGACCAAAAACACCCAAGAATAGAGAGATAATACCAATAACAGAAATAGTGTTACATGGATGAGATTTTTTCAGCATTAGGTTTCCAATTCAAATTTGACTGAAACATGTGATTAAGCAAATCGACCAAAATCATACTATTACTTGGTTAACTGCTACTAACAGAGCCTTCAACACCAATTTCCTCCACGTGCCATGATAATGTTATACAATAGATGTTGGAGGAACTATTTTCATCGGCAAAATAAATGACAGGCAATACATAGAATAGCTTATAGCATCTAAAATGAGATGCAACCCTCCACCAGAGTCTTTTGGCCTATAAATTTTTAGATCTGCAAGAGCGATGCTAATGCGCAAAACCCACATGGATCCTAGTTTCTAAGTTTTTGATGGTAATTAGATTGCTGACATTATGCAGCACCGTAAGACACAGAGAGAGAGAGAGAGAGAGAGAGAGATGACACTAGCATCAGAAATCAAATTACCATCAAACTGAAAGAAGTGCACGACCATTTCATTCTCAGTCATCTGCACACGACTAGTGAACTGTGATTCACAAATGAAAAGAAACCTAGTGAATACAAATTAAGAGGATGGGGAAGCAAATAGTGTAATCCTTGAAATCCACACATTAATTCTAAAACAGAACAGACCGATTTTTTCTTCTTCAATCTAGCATTTCCCTTTCTTTCAGTGAAAGTAGCATCTTGCATATCTGTATGTACTGCAGCTGAAACTTCTGCAGAATCTTGCAGAGACAGAGCGATTGCCTGAATATGACTCACAAAATTTTAGCCTTGCAGTAAACCAAATATTTAGAATAATGGACGATCCAAGGTTACAAAAGCTGGCAAAATGCTATACCAAAATCAACAACTCAAAACCTAGAAATTAAAACAGCATTTGTTCCATTAGTTATCAAACTGACCTTCATTAATTCATCATCATCATCATCAATGTAATCAGAACGACTCACATGTTTTTCAACAAGAGCTTTCTTCCTAGGTTTCGACCCTTTATTTTTAACCTGGAAAAGAGAAAATCAAATAAGTGGAAAGCCAGACTATAACTAGATGGCTCAAGGCAATAAGTGTGGCCATTAATGGCGTCGTAAAGACGTTTTCCCACTAGTCATTGCAGATAAAACATGCTGACCAACTAAAACAGTAATAAGATGGTTCATAAAATGAAAGGAGATTCATTATCCTTAAAACCTTAAGATAACATTAGCATTTCACTATAAAACAATCAACTTTATCGTCTTATTTCACCAAAAACAAGCAAGCACCGTCTAAGTCTTAGAAATGGGTATAATTTCCAAACAACTTAAGCGACTCTTTTAGTAATTTTACGATTGCATCAAACTTACCGTTTCAAGATTTTACCTTTTAGGCTCCTTAAACGAATCTTTCTGTGAATTATTTTACCAAAAAAAGGGGCTAAATTGTAGCTGAGTACCAACCTCGTTTTTACGAGACTGAGATTGAGACTGAGGCTTTTTATTACCCGGAAGTGTCTCATCATCATCATCTAGTTTATCATCATTGTCATCGTCGTCGTCATGGTCATCCTCATCATTGGGCCTGTAATCTTCATCGTCATCAACAACCTTGCGTTTCCCTTTAAACTTACTCGAAGTCCGACTTGAATTTCGCGAAGAACCCATCAAAGAAGAAGCCATTTTGGACAGACCCAACGCCTCCATTCTGGCTCTGTTCTCTGCAATTCTCGATAGCCTCTGCTTCTCGTATTCAGATATTCCTCGCTGTTCTTGCTTGGGGATTACTTCATCTTCTTCCTCGCTTAACTTCTCTTCACTTTCACTTTCTTCTAATTCAGAATTACAGATTTTGCGTTTCGGCATTGTGTCTTCTAATTCCCTTGTAGATTTCTGGCGCGACTTTGCTGAAGAATTGAAAGAGGTTTTCAGGGCTTCCCTTATTTCCGTTGCCTTTCGCTCCTGCATCTACCATATACCCCTTCATCTTCAGGACGATCTTGTCCCTACAATAGCCTAACTGATTTTTTTTTTTTTTGGCAATTCCTTAATAATTTCATGCCCTCACAAATTTTCTACTAATAACAATTTAATAAATTTAATAATTTATATATTCGTATCATATTTATATATTTTATTATATTATAATCGTATTTAAAATTTTTTATATTTATCTTAATTTTATAACGTTTATAATTCATATTAGATAGGTGTTAAAAATATATTCATATTATATCATATAATATTTTTTATTTTATGCATATTATATTCGTTTAATCATATAAAATATTATCAAACTTACAATTTAATGTATTTTAAAAAAATTATTCATGCATGATATGTTATTAGATAGTTTTTAAAAATATATTTTTAATTTTTATTTTCACCTCCAATAGTTAATGAATTATAAATTAATTAAATAAATTTGATGTCTGTACTTATATTATTATAAAATAAGTGACTAAATTAATATCACAAATTTAATATTAATTTAATTTTAAAAATAAAATTTAATTAAATTAATAATGATAATGAAATTTATATACTTTTTATATTAAAAAACTATTAATTTTTTTTTAAAATACCCATTTCTTAAAAAAACTCCTTGCTTCTTAAAACTACTTAAATTAAAAAAATTACAATTATTTTTTAATTTTTATTTATTTAAAAAAAATATATATTTTTATCACTAATTTTAAGTTAATTATAAGAAAACAAACCCTTAAAGTCCCAATCTTCAAATGTTTTAAGTGGAAATTTTTTAAAGGATTTAGAAATTAACACAATTCTGAAATGATAAAAAATTTGATCTTTAAGAAATAATATGTTGCTCTCAAAGGAAAAAATAACCCCATTTTCTAATTTCCATAATTACCCCCGAGGCACTAGCTGTAATAGCGAGCCTAAGCGTTCCCGCTAAATTCCGAGTAAAATAGTAGCAAATGCCAGCAAGGCAGTACTCTCCTCTCACCTCAAAAGGCACGAAACTCTTTCCGAAGAACGAACTCGGAATTCATGTCGATATGAGTTCAGATTTTCCCCAATAATTAAGAAAGTCTCCATTTTTTTTACTCTTTTATTTGCTTCAATTTTTTTATGGCCTCTTTCGTGGAAATTGATCGGTGTAATCTGATTCCACTCTCAGCAACTTCTCTTTGCGTTTGCCCGTACCGTCCCTTGTCCAACAAAACCCTAACCCTGACTCGAAGAAGCCCTAAATTCAAGCTTAACCTATTCTCTCATGGATCCGGATCCGTCATCCCGGTTCATCTTGCCCGTATTTACATCAACCGCCGGGTTATTTCGGCCGTGGCTCGTGCTGAACCGGAAAGTATCGACGAAAGCAATGCCAAGGAGGTACTTTTAGTTAACTTAGAAATGTTTGAATAATCTATTTGTTGCCGTTTGATATGTTAATCTAAAAGAATTTGAAATTTTTTTTAAAGAAAAGCAGAAAAAAAGAAAACTTGGGTGTAAGGGATTTAAATAATTTTTGAATAAATAATAGTTGGAGAACTACGAAAGCAACTGGTAGAATTAATAGAAATAATCATGAATAATGAATGAAAAAGTGCAATCTAAGTTGCAAGTATCAAGTTTTGTCAAGTCCATATATCAAATTTCTTGTTTAAAGAAGGATACTGAGACAGTTATGTTGTAGGAAGCTGACAAAGGCCAAATGTCACCATCGACATCAAAGGACTCTCTTTCTGAGCAACAAAGTAAATCAAGTCAGTTGAGGAAAAGGATTCTTTTCGGACTTGGTATTGGATTCACTGTTGGCGGTGTTGTATTAGCTGGGGAATGGATTTTCACTGTTGCCGTGGCCGCTGCTGTTTTCCTTGGTGCTCGTGAGTATTTTGGATTGGTTAGGAGCCGTGGAATAACTGCAGGAATGACACCTCCTCCACAATATGTCTCACGAGTTTGCTCTGTTATATGTGCTCTCATGCCCATTCTCACATTGTAAGATTGATGGATATCTTGTGTTCTCTGATTGTATCACAAGTGTATCCATTAATGTTTTGATTCCATTGTCTTTATTTGAATGATACATCTTGCTTTTAAAATTTTTTTATTTCCTACTTTGCAGGTAAAATCTTTTTGAAAATATTTGATGTTGTAATTTATTTTTATTTGTCATGTGCTGTCAGGTACTTTGGGAATATTGATGTTTCGGCGACGTCTGCTGCATTTGTTGTGGTTATGGCATTGCTCCTGCAAAGAGGAAATCCTCGTTTTGCTCAGCTCAGCAGTACCATGTTTGGGCTATTTTATTGCGGCTACCTCCCTTGTTTCTGGGTTAAGCTCAGATGTGGTTTAGCAGCTCCTGCCTTGAATACTAGTAAGAATTTGGATTTTTGACAAGTTTATCTATGAACAGTCAATGCCCATATTTGCTAAGCTGTCAGATTAGAACCGAAAAAGGACATTAAACAAAAACATTCAGAGCCTATATACTGCTTTTGCCAAAAATTTGGTGGTTTGGATAAGGATTTTGAAGTTTCTGAAAGATGAATCTTGAAACAGCTTTTATTTTCCTTATTATAAAATGTAATGTAATTTTAAAGTGGATCAAGGAATTTTGAAACAGCTTTTATTTTCTGAGATGTGAAACTTCATATCTTTCTTTTCAGCACCTAGTTCATTCGCATGTCTGGTCGGGGAAAGGGGAATGACTGATGATTTTTCACCAAACTGTTTTACTACTCAGCTTCATTTTGACAGGAATAGGAGCTGGATGGCCTTCCCTTCTGGGTGGCCAAGCTCATTGGACAGTAGGCCTTGTGGCGACGTTGATTTCTTTCAGCAGCATAATAGCGGCAGATACATATGCTTTTTTGGGTGGAAAGGTATATAGCCTTGATCAGCAAGATCTTATATCACTTGTTTAAGAACTTTAAGATGCCCTGAATGCTACATTAGTTACGGGCTTGCATCTTAATGCATCTGGCATCACTTTATTAGTATGTCTTTTGGTTATTTTTCAATCAAATTTCAAAATCTGAAGTTATTTATATGGCATGAGGGTGAATTTTTCCTTGCATGTTAAGTGGTGGACATATCATCCAATAACCATTATTATGTTTGTTACCCTGTTCTGACGCAGGCCATTGGCAGGACACCACTTTCTAATATAAGTCCAAAGAAGACATGGGAAGGAGCTATCGTTGGCTTGGGTGGTTGTATGGTAACTTCTGTTGTATTATCAAAGATTTTTAGCTGGCCAGCATCTTGGCTGAGGTATTCAATCTATCTCACGAGTAATGGTGTACAAAGATTTGTGATCCAAACATAGAACTCTCTTTCAAGCAGAGATACACATCCTAACTTTAAGAGCAGTGAAACCAATTCCCACACTTGACTTGTCTCAGATTTCTATTTGAGTGTTGATATAGCTTATGAATCTATTAGGTTTGGGAAGCGGTATAAAGTCTAGCAATAGTGCAAGTTATTCCCGTTTAGAGGACCAAAGGCGTACAAATTGATTTATTTTACTAATAAGTAATAGATGGTTATATTCTTTGGTGCTTATGTATCGTACATGCGTTCTGACATCCATTACTCAATGTGCATGCAACAAGGAGCATCCGTATCTTTGCACACACATGCCCATGGAATTTGAGTAACAATGATGACCGAGGATTGTTGATTCTTTTTTTTTTCCTTTTAATTTTTTTTTTAAATTAAACCAGATCTGTGATTAGGATCACTGCAAGCGATAAGTGTTAATCAATCGCGGATTCGAACATGGGGATGAGCGTTAAGTTTTAGCTAAGAAAAGATGTGGGTTCTATGAACTTGACACTATATTAGCTTCAATACTTGACATTCTTTTTCCTTGATGTAGTGCGATAGCCTTTGGATTTCTGAACTTCTTTGGGTCTGTTTTTGGCGATCTTACTGAATCAATGATCAAGCGTGATGCTGGTGTTAAGGACTCTGGCTCCCTAATACCTGGACATGGTAATTATGGTTGCGTATGTTTACGTTCTCTGATAAGTTATTGAATCAAGTTTCCAACACTCTTGAGGGTGAACAAGAACTTTGCTTATGTCAAATAAGCAAAAAAGAAGATGCTCTTTAGGATTTGGCTAGAGTAATTAGTTGCTTAAGATGGGATTCATGGATTTTTTTTTCCATCAATTTTGTGCTAAGAATTCGATAAACCATTTCTCCTCATTTATGCTAACGTTTTGTGCGCACTGTCTTGCAGGTGGGATACTTGACAGAGTGGATAGTTACATGTTCACAGGCGCACTTGCATACTCTTTTGTCAAAATCTTATCACCGCTCTACAGAGTTTGATACGTAAATTTTGATTGATAGCCAGAGAGAATACCTGATAGAAATTCTTCTGTGTGTTTTTGTATTTCGATATTAAAAGGAGTGCAGAAGCACATGTGATGGATACATGCAAGGGAATTGGTTCCTACTTGCTCTGAATAATACAACAGAAGGAATCTGAGGCTGCATTTACAACTATGGTGATCTCTTTAATTTGACCTGATTGTCAAGTTGAGGTCTTTATACTTTTCTTAAAGTTCTTCTAACATCAATGAACTACACATATTACTGTGAAATGCTGCTATAGTTATAACTTGTTGATGTCAACGGGGCATTTTAAAAGTTTTTGGGATTTTTACCCTTTTCTTTATCTTTTCTGGAGGACGCTTGGACATTTTCGAGGCTTTATCTTTTTAAGAAATGCCGGAGGGAAAGAACAGAGAATAAATTTTACAAGGAAAGGAGTAAAAGAAAAGTATTATTGATGTGGAATTTTGTACGTAAACACCAGCTGAGTTACTTGCTACGGATTTGACCCTACTTGGGCTCAGTGATGACCCAATCTCGAGCTCTTAACCAGGTAAGTAAAGTGGCAACCTCTCCTCGTATTGCTTGGGCCGGAGTTGGTTTTCCCGTCCATTGGATCTCTTAGGATTCCAACTTGGACTCCCAACTCGGAGGATCGTTCTCGCCCTTGTTCATCTGTAAATCATCGTCAAATTCTGATGGCGAATGTTAAAGAAATAATGCAAAAATTAGGACAGTTTAGAACTTGCAAAGCTTTTATCACATGTGGATGTGGCTGCTTTAATTTTTGTCTTCTTGAAAATGATAATGCCCTTTATTTGGGAGCTGACAGAATCTAGAATTATAGTTAATAAAACAATAACTACGATTTGGAGTTGAAAACATTCAAATCAAATGAGGGAGGAAATGCTCGATGTATACACCAGCATCGTTTTTATCAGCCAACTGTTGGCGATTTTGCAAAATTCGTAATAAGGAGCACAGCCTTGAATACTGTATTCCTGACAAATTCTTCAGTTACAGAGTGACCAAATGACACGTGGAAGCACAAAGCAAAAGTGGGTTTTCAGTTTCATGGGATCCCGGAAACACTTCTCTGTATGACCAAGAACAGTCATTTGAAGTAATTTTTTTCTGCAGAAACGACAGATGTAAACAGGTTATCAACTAAAGAAAGAAGCGAAGAATGGCTTGATATGCAGACAAACAAAAGGAAAATCTTAAAACGAATAGGTTTTTTTTTTTTTTTTTTTTACGGATGTTAGAAGGCGAAATAATGAGGTCCAGCACTGTACTTCGAAGTGTAAACATGGCATATTCTCCCAAGTTGCACCGCCATTGCCAGCCATTGCAGTGTTTTAATCTGATTAAATTTGCACACATGGGACTCTTTCTTCCATTTTCTTTAATCCAAAATATATCAAATTTTCCGCCTATATAAACCCTTACCTAGCTCGCTATATTCACCAGACCTTAAACACGAAATACGTTCGTCCAGTCTAGTCTCTGAAGAGTTTTGAAATGGCTTCCATGGCCACTGCAACCACTGCTCTTCTCCTATGTCTCAACCTTCTTTTTTTCACCATGGTCAGTTCAACTTCAGTCCCTTGCCCACCTGAGCCAAAGACCCCTAAAAACCCACCAAAGAACCCTCCGGCCGTAAGGCCACCATCAAGAAACCCGCCACCCTCTTGCCCGAGGGATGCCCTAAAGCTAGGGGCATGTGCCTACTTATTGAATGACTTGGTTCACCTTGTCATTGGTACCCCACCAGAGACCCCTTGCTGTACTCTCATCCAAGGTCTTGCTGATCTTGAAGCTGCTCTTTGTCTTTGCACTGCCATTAAGGCTAACGTTTTGGGACTTAACCTCAATGTGCCAATCTCCTTGAGCTTGCTCTTGAACTACTGTGGTAAAGGTGTCCCTAGAGGCTTCCAATGCGCCTAATTCTGCTTATTATCTCAACTCTCTTCCCCAGTCCATGATTTAAAAGCTTTCATTCTGTTTGTTTGCATCCTTATTATCAGTTTGATTTTGTGGTGATTAACTCGATCCCTATGCTCTTTTATATTCTGGAAGAAATAAACTTTAATATTGGATGATGGACTTGATTTTTTTTTTTTTTATAAATGTTGATTCTACAATGATAGTGATAATCATCATTAATTAGTTAAATATATATTTGTGTATGAATTTTGCTAAATGCATTGGCAATCAATATATTAACTAAATCGTTTAATATTAACTAACCTTAAAAGAAATCATATATATATATACATATTATGGCATATATTGTTCAATGGATCAGAATCGGTGTTTTTGCCTAACTTTCACATATATTAACATGCTTGGCTAACGCTAGAGGTTTTCCGAAGTCCACGATTGTTATAAAATGTAAGTTGTAGTATGCGTCAATTTCACTATTTCGATTGTTTTGCAAAATTTGTAATTCATCACCCAAAAATCCTGAATAAACAATATTAGCACTTTTTTTTTTTTTTTTGGTCCAACAGAATAAGATTACCTTCAAGACTTCAACCCTTAAAACCCAAAAAGGAAAAAAAGCATGCATGATAGAGCTGACAAGGCACGAGACTTGGATGATGATGATGATGATGATTATTATTATTACTATTATTATTATGTAACAAAAAGAAAATGAAAACTGCAGTATCTGAAGTCTGAACATAAAAAATAAGAGATGCGGCAAAGAAAGTTCACGTGGCAGTCTTCAATGAGACAAATTCATCACTAAGAAAAACAAAACTAAGGAAACAAGCAGGCAATCATCGTAAAGGACAAGAACTCAGTTACAGTTGTGGGCGGTGATCTATGACTCGTCATCCAAAATGACGGATTGTAAACTCATAATGCACGCTTACTGATTAATTAATTCTGGCCAATATATATTTATATATATATATATATATAAAGAGAATAATCAAAAAGGATCCGAGTTTTTAAGAAATAAATTTAAATTTTCAGAATCTCTTTTTCTGACTTTTTTGTGAAAAAAATATTATAAAGGATTTAGTTCTCTCTGCATAAAGCAAAAACGCCGAATGACGTTACGGAAAAGTCTGCTATTGATTGCCATTTTGTCTTCTCTGTTTTTCTTCTTTTTGCAATTTTCTTTCTTTTTTTCAACACAAGGATGTCACTTTTCACAATATTAATAAAGTGAGTCAAAAAACGCAGAACCAGGACATCATGTGAACTTTGAATGCTTCAACTCCTTTATGCAGCAAGTTTAATTCCTTTGCACAACAAAAAACGAGGAATGCCTGGGAATTGCTTGTGCTCAACATTTAAAAGGATAAAATTCTCACAAGTGTCCCGGCCTAGTGCACCTTGTTATCATGGGAGCAAAATCTTGATCGTTAGCCCAAAAGTTTCAAGCTAATAATGGGCCCATCTAACATGGACCTTCCGGAGGTAGCCGCAAAGCTCTTTGGATTCCAAAAACAAAAGCCTGCAAATGTGTAGGCTATTTATTAGCGGTTGAAAAAACTGGCCCGAAACATCCCCGGGGCTAATCTATCAATGGAACAGCGTATCCCGCCACGCATCAGATGCCCAAATGTAACCTCCCCAATAAAAAATTAGAACTCCTGTCCTTGTTAACCTTTTTTCTAAGAAGTTGGAAGATAGATGTTTAGATACGCAACCAAAGAGAAAATATTATCGAATTGGGTTGACCCTTGCGGAAGGGGTTAGCTTGATGTGAACCTTCACCATAAATGTTATTGGGAATAAGCCTTAGAACTGCATAATCGGAACACATTCCACTTGCATGCCTGGCTTGCTCCTTATATTTTCCCGACTTCGCTTAATCTTGGTGTTTCAGAGAACGTGAACAAAGTTGTTCATCCATCAAAATGAGTTTGAAGACTGGTGCCACGTTTCTGTTGGGGACGATGTTCGGGGCGCTCTTAACTCGAGGATTCCAACGCTGCCATCATCTTAAAGAAATCCGCGAAGGCAAGAAGCGCTGTCCTCGAAGAGCAACTGAATTGTGATCAATTCCTTCGTACAAGTAAAGCTGTCAATGCAATTCTTAAACCCAGCACAGGCACAACCGTTCATAGCTCTTATCTAACAGATAAGGGCTGCTTTGTATTTAACACTAACAGTTCTTGCGGCTGGGTGTTGCTTTGTATTCTAGCCGGTTACTTTGTACATTCAAAATTTGGATTACACATAAAGTGGAACCGTACACCATAGAAATAGGACTATTCCCTCGGCAAAATTCAGAAATTATGGATGAATTTAGCTTAATTTGTTGTCTTTCCAGGCATTGATAATAAGTCGTTTGTTTTACTTATAGAACCAGATAACATATGAAATTTCTTTCCAAAAAGTCGAGTCTAATCATGATTGGGTTAAATCTAATTTTATGTTAGATTTATGCTATTATATTTTGATTTGTTTGATCATCTAATGCTTAGTAGCTAAATTTAGAGCATAATCCACCATCGCTAGATTCACTACTTTCCATCTCCTGGCCGCCTTATGTTTTTCATGAGTTTCTGATTTCATTTGACCAATTTACTAGTCATTGCTCAATTATTTCTCGAAAGTGAATTGACCAACCAATCAACCCATTGTACAAGCAAGGGCCCCTCAATTTTGTCCAAAGGCAGATTGCTGACTTTTCTTTTATTGATCCAACCAACACTATTAAGTAATTATAGCCGAGATATCATATTCGAAGTCAGGTCAATTTCATGAAGAGTGGAAATCACCTGCTTTTGACCGAGAGTTCGAGATTGAGTGATTGACCCTTGGGAAAGGGGTCACTGAACTAATAAAAAACTGAGAATAGACTTGGGCCTCACGAACAATTGAGCGAGTTCAATATGGTATAAATTTGGCCATGCCTGATCGCCCAAACGACAGTAGTCAATCAAGCTTTCAGTAGAAAAAGCCACACAAAAAGTGATGGGAATAATAAGGGGTGCCTTCTCTCTCATGGCCGGGACGCTTTTCGGTATCTATCGCGCTCAGAACTATAATGTTCCTAACATCGGCAAGCTCGCTAACACCGGCTTTGTTATAGCCAAACACATTGAAGAAAACTACCGCAAACCCAAACCATCCACTAGCAGCGATGTAAACGATGACGGCGGCGCCGTTTCCAAATAATTTTTCAGAACTAGATCTTGTTATCAGACTCAGATCAATGGAAGGAGAAATGGGATTTGTAATTTTTGTTAAAAAAATAAAAGATTT
>JBBYHO010000018.1:10558241-10576877 GCA_038382025.1 Adansonia gregorii | reverse complement strand
CAAAATTTTTAATGTCTCTTTTATCTTTCACAATTACATAAAGCTGAAAGTAATTACAACCTGAATTAGCTATGACACAAGGAAAAAAAAAACAAAAACACTAATTTTGACAGAAGTACACTACATTCTTTCCAGGAAAAAAAATTTATCTTACCTTTCAAGCATTACAATATTTCTAGTATAAGTTTAATTGAATTCTTATTTGAGTTAAAATTTTAATTTGATATGAAATTCTTATAAAACGAAAGATACCTTCCAACGAGCTATTGACCATAATGACAAGATGTTGAGGAGGCGAAACCTTCGAGTCCATGGCGACAGTGTTTAAAACGTCTTGGCCATCACTGTCTTCTTCGACTTTGATCCCCAATTTAGGAGGCTGCTCCGTGCACTTGAAGCAACCGCCGCTCATGCTTCGAACCCACGCAATCTGCATCTGCTGCAACGGCTCATACTATAGCTAGTTCAGTTTTGGCTTCCAGGGTGGGAAACCCAAGTTACAGAAGCGAATCGAGTGGCGGTTCAGGATTCGGATCCTTCTAGGGCTCGGCGTGGCGGTTCAGGGTGGTGAAGAAATGGCGGAGATCATGTGGAAGAAAGAAGCATAGGCAAATTAAAACAAAAAGAAAATAACAGAACAGAACAGAACAGAAAAGAAGAGAGAACCGAGATTTTTGAGTTCTGCAATTCGGGTTTTATTATTATTATTATTATTATTATTATTATTATTATTAAAAAAGAGAACTTAAAAAGAAAATAACAATAAATTTGTGAATGATTTCTCCTCTTATGGAAAGTGAAAGATCTTTGGAAAGAACTTGGGTTTGGCTTTGGGTTTGGGTTTGGGTTTTGGGGCTTTTGAGATGGGAGAGTTGAATTAGTGACAGGAACAGTTATGGGGGAGCCAAAACTACAAAATAGCGGAGCACCAGCGAGCTAAGATCAATTACATTATTCGACGTGCGTGCTCTGCACCGTCATTTTTCCTTGCAAGGGGAATAAATGTGGGAATCTGTGCTGGAAATTTTTTTCGCGTCTGATCACAAAATATTTTAAAATTTTATTCATCGTATACAAAAACAATCTTTTAAATAAAAAATATTTATTATTATTTATTATATTATTATTTTTTATTATTAATAAAATTTATTACATCTAAAAATAAAAATTTTAATTATATTAATTAAATGATCTTCTTATAATAAAATTTATCACCTTTATAAATAAAAATTTTAAGTTTATTGAAAGTCTTCTATTTAATGATTTATTTAATAATAAATAAAAAAGTTAAAATTGATATTAAATTATTTTATATTTAAAGTTATAATTTTCATAACTTGAAGAACTAAAAAAATAAAGTATATTAATCTAATTTTAAATGTTAATGTGACTTTTAATTATTTATTTAATATGTAACTTTATATACAACACATAAAATTTTATAAATAAATGTAAATATTTTATATTCTATTTTAAGTAATAATAAGATTTATTTTGTTCTTGTTTATAATTTTATATTATAAATTAATTTATCATTGAAAAATTTAACACAATGATAATTTTTCTAGAAGTTTTTAACAATTGATTATAAGTAAAACTCTCAAGCAATTAAAATTTATCAAACAATAATTTTAAAGTTACAATTTACAAAGTAACTAAATTTCTGGTTGTTATAAATATTATTGAAATCTTTTATTTTAGTCTATTCATATTATTAGTTGTGAAAATAGTTTGAAAGTTTTTATTTTTCTAGAAATAGTAATTGCTTATAATTTTTTTTCATTTGGCTGGCAAGGTAATGCTCCCACTTATTTAAATCATAGTCTTAGTTTACTCAAAATGCTTTTGTGATTTTTCTATTTTTAAAAGAAATTTTAATAAATTTTTAATTTCTATTCTCATAGTATTTCTTTTTAATTAGTATTTTTATATAAATAGATGTATGATTTTTATATACATTTCAATGCTTTGTACTTTAGATTATAATGTACTTATATCTTTTATTTGAAAAGTTATTGATTATTTGCATTAATAAATTATGGATTAGTTTTAAAGTAGTTATTATCTTTGATGATCAGCATACAACTCAACTATGCTTTTAATTTAATTCTATCAAAAAATCTAAAATTTTCAAACTTAATATAAAATATAATTATTGAATTTTGGATTGAAAGTTTATATTTTGAAAATAAGTTAAAATTTTCAAAGATAATTAATATGTAAGATTACATGCAATGTCTGTGACTGTCATATATATAATGTTAGAAGATACATGTCTATTTGGTAAATGTATATTTTTACATGAATATCTTATATCTTTGCGACCTATGATAACATATAAATTAAAATACATATATATATATATCAATTTAAAATTTGAAAGTTAAAAGTTTATGATTCAAATCATATATGATACTTTCTAAATTTAAAATTTTTAACAAATATGATTGTCTCCTTGCAAATTGATTTTGTCTATTTTAAATTCAACAACACATATAATCTATTACATCCTTATCAAATTCAATATCATGTAAATTTATCTTGATTAGTTTACTAATAAAATTTTTACGATTAAATTATACATTTTTCTAGATAAATAAAAAGAAAAAAGAATTTTGTTAAGTGATTTGTGTCGTTGCATTTCAATTTAAAAGATATATCCATTTATTTTTTGGTATTTATAGTTGTATGATTATATATATTAGATTAATACGAATATATATTCAATTATCACAATAATATAAAATAAAAATGAATTAAAAATGTTAGAAATACGAAAAATTTAACAAAAGTTTTGTGCTTCGCACACCCTTAAGAAAACTAGTATCAATATATAATAGCATTTTAAAATCTAAAAGTTTCTTTTTAAAATTATCTACTCTTATTTTCATCATAATAATGCATAATATAATAAAACAAGATGTAAGTTTACTTGATGAATATGACTAATATGGCAGCCTACGTAGACATCTTTTTTTTGATGACACATAAGATGATTTTAATTTTAACTAGTATTGTAATATCTAAAATATTAGATTAAATCATCAGGTTAATTAATTTAAAATTTTTTAATTTTCATTAATAATATATATGATTTAATATAGTTAAAAATTATATTTTTCAAGATTAAATATATCATTCTTCAAAAATTTTTAAATTAAATCTTTTTAGATGATCTCTTATCAATTTTTTATTTTTTTATCCATTTAAAATCAGATTTAGAAGTAATAGATAAAATTATACATCTAAAACCAAAATTTAAAAATTTTCAAATTAAATAGTTATATGTTATCTATTATCAATCTTTTGATATTTTTAGTCACTTAAAATCAAATTAAATAGCAATAGATAAAATTACTCATCTAAAATCAAGATTGAGTTTTTAAAATTTAAAGTTTATTTGACTATTATATTCTTTTAAAATTTAAAAATATTAATTTTTACTTTGATAAATTTTTTTATCATCATATTTGATTTTCTTCAATTAAAAAATACATAGATCAATTATCATATTTATTTTAAATTTAAAAAATATTAATCAATTTAAAATTATGTATACATTTTATTTATTGGCATCTGATAAACCTATAAATAATAGTGTTATGTAATTTTTTTGTTTCAGTTTGAAATTTTCATTTGAAAGTTATGATTTTTTAATTATTTTTCAATTCACTTTTTCTTTTGTTACACATGTACCAATTAATTTTTATTTTTTGTACAAAAATTTAGTCAAAATCAGAAAAACATGTATCTATATATATCATTAAATAATCTATATATATTTAAAAAATTATATTTTTATCTTTTGTATATGTTAAGAATAATTTGAGTATAGCCATAACAATTAATGTGATTTATTTTTATGATTTAATTTTTTATTTAATTGTTTTGTAGGAAAAATATTAGCAAGTAAATAGTGTTTTTATAGAATCTAATTTTGATATGGTATTAAAATTTTACATAATTTTTAAATATATTTGAGATTACAAAAATATATGTACAAATCAAAAAATTGATAATCTATCAATAACTTAAATTAAAAAAAAAAGTAAATTAAATGTATTTGATTCGAAATTAGATTTTGAATATATTTTGTGTATGTATATACAAACAATTGCATAAATTTGATTCAAATTTGATTAAAATTTTGATGGATATAGACAATTTGTTAAATATTAAATACTTTGATATAAATTTGAAAATAATATTTAGCATAAGTACACACATATATAAAATTAATTATACATCGCATGAGTTATAAACTAGTAAAATAATAAAAAATATTAAAATAATAAACATATACATTAAAAGTAGTCAAAGAAACTATACTTATATCTAGTTATAATAATCAACCAATATATAGATAAAATGAGGATAATAAAAAGTCACACATAAATCAATAAATGATCATAAAATATAAAAATTATAAAAATTTAAATAATTGAAATACAAAGATTAAGAATGTTTAAACCATTTTAAAAAACAAATTTTGTTTATAATGTTTTTACTTTAAGGACTTATTTTGAATCGTTAATAAATAAAAAATGAAAAATTGAAATATGATAATGTTTTTACGATTTTTCACATTTTAATTTAATTTAATATTACTAGACTATAAAATGTTTTTCAAATGAAGTTAATTTGTATATTTTTAAAATATATATTTCCAAATTAATAATGGAATATGAAAAGATTAAATGAATATAATAACTTTTTTCACATTCTTATCATTTCACTGAAATTCAATATTTGGCAAAATACATTAAATATAAATTGAATATGAAAATTGTTGAATTAATATGGCAAATCTTTTTTATTCTTCCCATAATGTAATTAAATTTTGTTATAAAAATGACATTTTTTGAAATTTTAATTTATATATATTTTTTAAATAGTTAATGGATAATTTACTTTTGTATTTATTGTTTAAAAATTTAACCTTGCATTAGCATTTAATCCCTATTAGACTTGCCCATAAATCGAGTTAAGTTTGGGCTGGACTTCTATAAGATATTGGTGATTTTTATGTATGTTCAAGTTCGACTTGACTCTAAACATAGACCCTATTTATTGATCAAGCTCGGCCCAAATTCACAATGAGAAATCCAGGCTTGACTTGGCTTGCCCAAAAATTTTTTAACTAAGAAAATTATAAATATATTTTAATAACTATATCATAACATAATATAAAATAGTGCTAAATTTGGCAGATCTTGATGCTCCAAATTTTGAATTAACAATGCTAAAGAAAAGGAAAAACAAAAAAATAAATAAATGCAAAGCAAAGATTAATTTTGAATCTAAACCTCATTTAATTTTCTTATTATTATAAATTTTAAGAAACATTTGCAGATCCTAAAGCTTCAGATCTAGGTTAGGTGCAAATGAAAAATAAAAAGATTAAGAGAAAAAAGTGAAATATGGCTGCTGAACTTAACAAAACCTAACAAAATCTACCAAGAAACGAGTGAAAAGACAGTCAAATGGAATGGAGAAAAAATAAGATGATGCGATTGGTAGAAAGATGTGAGGGAGGGGTAGTTAGGGTTATGTTTAGGGTAGTTAGGTAAATGTATATATTAATATTAATATTAATATTATTGTAAGTATATATTTATATTATAAAATATAAATAAATAATTTAATAATATTCGAGCCGAGCTAGGCTAGAGGCTAGAGCCTAAATTCTTTTGCCCAAGGTTGGGCTAGTTTTTTAAAATGGCAATGAAATTTGCTGAAACTTACTTTTTAGGTCTAATATTTTTGTTCAAATCTTCCTAAATATTGGGTGAGCTTTTAGGTTTAAACTGATAGCTCAGCCCATGGACAAGTCTACCCCTTACTTACATTAGTTTTTTTTTAAATTTCTTTTATAATTTTATAATTACTTAATTATTAAATTAATTTTAAATTAAATTTTATCATGTTATAATAGCTTTTTCAAATTTTTAATTTTAAGTTGTAATAATACTAATATTAGCATATTATATTATGTTAATTATGAAAGTAATTTTATGATAATTGTTTAGAGTTAAATATAGATTTTAAATTAATTTGTGAGTCAATACGAGATTAATTACTTTAAATACATCATTTAAATAAAACAAACATAAGGAAAAAAAACTTATTTTTTTGTTTGATAAGTATGAATATTAAATGGATTTGCGAGTCAACTATAGACTAATTCCTTTAAATATATAATTTAAAAATAAAATAAAAATAAAAAATATTTTTATTAAGCAAATCAATTATGGATCCTAAATCAACTATCAAGTGAACGTGCAGACCACATGTTTAAATACCTTATTTAAACTTAAAATAAAAATAATTAATAAAATTTTTTTAACTTTTTTTCTCAATTAAATGGATACAAATCATAAATTGACATGCAAGTCAATAGGCTTTCTAACAACTTATATTGCTAAAAAGAAAATAAATTTACTCTAAATTATGTTGCTATGACAAATCATTTAAATAAATTTTTTATATTTTAATATTTTAAATAAATTGAATTGTCATGACAAACATACGAAAAGTATAGGGTAATAAACAAACATATTTAAATTTATATAAAACTAATAATCATTACACTAAAACCTATATATAAAAAAAAGTAACATACATTATATGAATATGAAAAATTTCATTTAAGTTTATAAATATATGAAAAATCACATAAACACAAAAAACATTATTTTTTCCCTCTTTCCTTCTCTCTCTCTCTCTCTCTCTCTCTCTCTCTCTCTCTCTCTCTCATTTCTATTTTCTCTCTCTCTTCCCTTTCACTTTTCCAAAGGCTTTCTCTTCTCTCCCTTTTTTCCCTTTTCTCATATGTGTATTATATATATAAAAGATTTACTTACACTAGTATAAAGCTCAATTAATTTTACATACTTTTATAAAGTTTTTATATAATTTATATTTGTTTAATATAACCATCATATTCATGTTTTATTCACGTAAATAATGTATGTTAAGTTTCAGTAATTGAAAATGACTAACTACTTATTTGATGTAAAAATTTTTAATCGTTAAATATATATTAAAAATATTTTCGATTAATATAATAAAGATCATAAATTTGAAACTTTACATGCACCATGAGTACTATTATATTACTAAATCTAATGGTAGATTTATTAAAAAATTAATAGTACAAAAATAACAAAAATCTATAAAATTAATTTAATTTTACAATAATATAAATGAATTCTTCTTTTGTGTGTGTATATATATATATAACACATGGCAATTATTATTCCAGTATATTAGAAATAGAAAGCCAAAAATAAAGGAAAGCGTGAAAAACTTGCACAACAGCCAATGAGTTCCCACGTTGAGAAAGTCTGATACAAAATTCAAGAATTTTTACTTGTCTAACCATTATTTGCCTATTTCCAAGCTTAAATTTCATACCAAAATAAGACATCAGATAATAAAAATAATAATAGTAAAAGAAAAATATCATAAAAGACTTGCATATAAAAAATAAAATAACTAAACCTCGTATATCTAAACTTGAAATTGAATTAATCTCACAATTCTAGTTTTGATTTCATGTAAAATTAATCCACTCGCAAAAAAATTTCGTGAAAGCAATCATTTGATGAAATTCAATAAGGTCTTTCTTCAATAAAATTTTCAGGCAGATCATAGTTGCAAGTCATGAAAACACCCCCTCCTTTGCCACAAACCACTATGGCACACCTAACTCTTTGGGTTTTGGGCCGCATTATTCGTGTATAATGTCCACAATCCTGTTCTCTGTTGCATGAATTAAACTGGTAATTACTCTCTGATATTTAGGACTGACCACTTAAGCAGGCATCCACTCATCGCCACTACCCCAAAAGATATTTAGGAGAATTTTAAAAAAAATAGATTGATAATTATTAAAAAAGAGTAAAATAAGAAAAATAATTTTAAAAAAGAAAAAATGAATTATTAGAATCATTGATAAGCAGACTATAATTGCTTTTTTTACTTCTTATTTCTTTTCCTTCTACAAGCTGTCTTTCTAAATGTTAGTGGGGAGTCGATTCACTTTGTATGGGAAACCACCCCCTACCAATATATATTATCTTATATATAAATTATATATAGTAAAAATACATTTTAAAAATAATAAAAGATTAAAAATATTTTACATTAAATCCTAAATTTATAAAATAAAAAAATATTGTATTAAATCTCAAATTATAAAATAATCTCAAATTATATTAAATCTCAAATTATTATTTTAAAAATAAAAATATATTATATTAAATCTCAGGTTACTATACCAAAATATAAGGATGAGTATAACTTAATGTACAACTTACTATAATTAAATATACAAATGATGAAATATGAGTGTACAGGAACCTGAAACCGAATCTATGTTAAAATTAATAAATAATTAATATTAAATCAAAATTATTTTTAAAAAATTCAAAATAATATATATTTTTTATATTTTATGTAATATATATTATACAATACATATATAATATAATATATCATATTATAAACATAATACAATAATATATTATATACAATAAAAATAAAATATTTTACGTTAAATTGTTAATTACTATTTAAAAATAATAAATTAAAAATATTTTATATTAAATCTTAGATTATTATATAAAAATAAAAATAAAACTAAAAATAACAATAAAAAATATTTATATTAAATCTCAAATTATTTTTGAAAAAAATTAAAAATAATATATATTGCATATAAATTATATAATATATATTATATTAACATATATTATATAATAAAAATATAAAAAATATTTTATATTAAATCCTAAATTACTATTTAAAAATAATAAAAAAAAGATATTTTATATTAAATTACTTACAAATAATTAAAAATAAAAATATTTTATATTAAATACTAAATTACCATTTAAAAATAATAATAATAATTAAAAATATTTTATATTAATTATCAAATTATTATATAAAAATAATAAAAATAAAAAAATTATATTAATGCTCAAATTACTATATAAAATAATAACTGTATCTATGAATGACTATAACTAAATATATAATTGATTATAACTAAATGTACAACTGAGTATAACTAAATATACAACTCGCCATAGCTAAGTGTACAAATAAATATAATTAAATATATAACTCACCATAATTAAATGTATGACTTAGCATAATTAAATAAAGGATAAATATAACTAAACTATGAATAACTATACTAATTATATGACTCACCATAAGTAAATGTACAAATGTACGACTTATCATAGTTAAATGTACAAATGACTATAACTAAATAATAAAAATAACATAGTTTTGGTGAATTATACATTTAGCTATAGTCATTCGTGCATTTAGTTATAGGTATTCGTACGTTTAGTTATGGTGAGTCATATATTTAGTTATGATGAGTCATACATTTAGTTATGGTGAGTCGTACATTTAGTTATGGTGAGTCGTACATTTAGTTATGGTGAGTCATACATTTAGTTATAATCATTCGCAAATTTAGTTATTAGTTATATTCATTCGCATATTTAGTTATAATCATTCATACATTTAGTTACAGTCATTCGTACATTTAGTTATTATTTTTTATATAGTAATTTGAGATTTAATATAATTTTTTTATTTTTTATTTTTACATATTAATTAGGGATTTAATATAAATTTTTTAGTTATTATCAATTTAAAAATAGTAATTTAAAATTTAATATAAAATATTTTTATTTTTGATTATTTTTTAAATAGTGATTCAAGTTTTAATAATAAATATTTTTATTTTTATTATTTTTAAATAGTAATTTAGAATTTAATGTAAAATATTTTTTTTATTTTTATTATATATAATATATAATTATATTATGTTTAGAATATGATATATTATATTGTACATGTATTACATAATATATATTATTTTTAATTTTTTAAAAATAATTTGGATTTAATATTTAATATTTTTTTTAATTTTGAAGTAGATTTGATTTTAGGTTCTTGTACACTAATATCATTTGTACATTTAATTATAGTAAGTTGTGTATTTAGTCATACTCAGCATTTTTTATATAGTAATTCAAGATTTAACATAAAATATTTATTTCTAAAATAATAATTTGAGATTTAATATAATTCAAGATTATTTTATAATTTTAGATTTAATATAATATTTTTTTATTTTATAAATTTAGGATTTATTTTAAATATTTTTTAATATTTTATTATTTTTAAATAATATTTTTAATATATAATGTAATATAATATAATATAATTTGGTTAAAGGCCGATTCCCTTACAAAGGGAATTGACTCCCCCCAACATTAAGAAAAATAGTGGGCAAGAAGAAAAGAAATAAGGGATAAAAAAGTAATTATAGTCTCTTTATTAATAATTTTAATAATTATTATTTCTTTTTTGAAAATTATTTTGCGAATTTCACTCTGTTTTTAATAATTATCTATTTGTTTCCTTTTTTTTTTGGAATTCTCCCAAGATATGTTCTCTAGTCCATTTGAATGCATTAAAGCACAATCTTTTTGCCTTTCGTTAGAATGTCACTCAGCGTAATGAACCAACCTTGCATCCCACACTAGTGGTGGCATTATAATGGCGGCACGAGCAGCATCTTGTGGAGCCAAGAACTGATTAACAAGGCTAAGGTAGTTGGCCTAAGTGGTTGAGATAAGCAAAAAGAAAATGATGATTGCACTATAGAAAGCTCTTATTTGAGAAATTTCCATTGGGAAATTTTTGTTAAGGGGAGTCTAATGCACAAACAAGGATCCTTACAATATATAATGTGAAAGAATTATTTGTTTCTTTTCCCAATAATAGTTAGATAAAGAAGGAAAAAATTTGTATGAAAGTTTCAACTATGGGGTGGTGGTAAGCATGTTTGGCTACGATTGCCATATTTGTTTTTTGTGGGATAATGGTCTTCAAACTTGAACGATTAAATTTGCTTTTTAACGATTTTTGTTTCATAGAAAATATTTTTAAAAATGATTTTTGAAAAGAAACTTATTATTATTTTTTTGAAAAATTTGATTGATCCAAAAATATTTTACTTTTTTTTAAAGTATCAGACATTTTGAAAAAATAAATTAAATTTTTTTTCTTAAAATGTATTATCTATTAATCAACTTAATTTTTGTGAAAAAATATAAAAAAATACAAAAAAAGAGCATTTTTCAAAAATTATTTATATTTCACGGAACAAATAGAAACTAGATTTCATAATTTTAAAAGGATGGAGCTAGTTTTTCTTGTGTTATTATCTTGATGAATCCATAGCTTATGTTTTTGGATAAGAGAACATAAAACAACAGAAAAGATGTGTGTGGTGAGTGGAAACATCGAGATTAAAGATACTTATGCTTATAGGTCGGCGAGAGTGTTGTTTTTTAAAAAAATTGAGATCCAAGTTTGAGTTTGAATTTAATTCGATTCGATGGTTTGAATCATTGGATAAAATATATTAAGAAATTTAAAAAATATTTTATATTAATATTTATATATTTTTATAATTAAATTTAAATAAAAATTATTATTTTAATAAATTAATAGTTATCCAAATTAATTCAGATTATAAAAATTAATACGTAAATCTAATTCAAATAAAGTTGAAACGAGCAGGTATTCAACTTTTGAGCAAGTCTAATTAAGTTGAGTTATCCTAATTTTATATGGATTTTTTTGAATAATATTATTCATATCTTGGAATAGATTATAGACTCAGAATTATTTAAAGTTCTTTACTTTTTGAAATTTAGTTTTATAATTACACTTACAATAAAATATTTGATTCATATCATATTTTTATTTGAAATCTATTTTTATAAACCTAATCAACTTTATCCATGTCACAAAAATGTGTTAGGTTAAAGCTACAGTGTTTGAATGTTTTATAACTGATTCTGTACAGCTTAGACTACTAAATTGCTAGAATTTTACCAAAAGTATATGTTTTGTTACATTCTTAGTTCTTAATTAAATGTACAAAACTATAGTAAGATTTC
The DNA here is from genome assembly GCA_038382025.1 of Adansonia gregorii. NCBI lineage: Eukaryota > Viridiplantae > Streptophyta > Magnoliopsida > Malvales > Malvaceae > Adansonia > Adansonia gregorii. The sequence continues at coordinate 10,564,875 of JBBYHO010000018.1, read as the reverse complement.
AAAACTAAAGGTTTCAAAATAAAATTCATGGGTTTGGCTTTTGTATATTACTTTTTTATATCAATATATGTGTTCAGATTTATTCATAAATTATAGAAAAGACTAATTAAAGAAGGATACAATTGTTCTTATTAACGAAGTGTATTTATAGGTAAAATCAGAAAGTGATAGATTAATTATATAAAAATATTATTTATAATGTTAAGATTGTTTCAATCTAAGATAGAAAAGAAGGATGAGTATGGGTTAATTTACAATAATTATCCTAAACAACTAGTAATAGTATTTACAAGATAAAGATATATTACTTCTATATAATATAGAAGCTTAGGGTTGATTCGAATATGTAGATGAGAATGATGATGGATAGTCTAACGATAAGTGTTGAGTATAAAGAACTTTTACATAACTTTACGAAATAGGGGAACCATGACAAAAACTCTAATCTTAGATCAAAGAAAGAGTAAGTGTCGTTTTGATAATGCTGTAGTTAAGGCATTACCAAATTATTCTTTCGAATTAACATGAGACACTTAAAGGCAATCAACTACAACTTTCTTGCACAAAATGATAATCTAGTGCAATATGTTTCATGCAAGAGTGAAAAACAAGATTTAAACAATGATAAATTGCTCCAACATTATTATATAGAATTAAGGCTGGTTTAGTTGGTGGAGCCTCTAACCAAATAGGAGATTATGAATTTAAAGAAATTCAGTTGCTATGTTTGCAATGGCTTTATATTTTGCTTAGTTGAGGAATATGCTACTACCCATTATTTCTTTTAAGACCAAAAATCACATTTCCTCTAATGTACACTATATAGGCAAAGTTAAAATTCTGTCATCATAATTTCTTGTCCAAACAACAACCATCCATGTATGTATTTAGCTGTAAAGACGATTCTCGTTTGAAAGCAATGATTGAAAAACAATCCATGATAATTGTTACTTTCAAACACCATAAAATTTATTTTAAAGAACTTAAGTGTTAAATGGTGGGTAAGTGCATAAATTGTGACAATTTGTTGACTAAATATGCTATATCCAACTTGGTAAGATAAATATTGAAGAGCACCCATAATACACCTATAATCTGTAGCATTTGTTGATGAAAAGCCATCATGAACACTAAGGAAGACTGATAGAGATAATAGAGTGGAAATTGTTTGCACCTGTCATCCAAATTTTTTCTAAAAGACTTTTTATGTATTTATGTTGTGATAGAAATAAACTTTTTCCATAAAAATGATTTCAACACCTAAAAAAATGTAGCTTTTTAAGATCTTTGAGAGAATTCATTAACTAATTTTGCAATAAACTTTACCATAAAGGTGTCATTATTTCCGTTGATTAACAAGACATATACATAGATTAGAAAATAGACAAGAATTCCTTTATCAGAATATACAAACAATAGTGCATTAGAAATCAAATTGTTGAAACCATTTGCTACCAGAAAAAAATAGCTTGACTCCTTAAAGCTTGAGATGCTGTTTAAGCCCATAAATTGGCTTATTCAATTTACAAACATAGTTAAGTTGTTTAAATTTGTAAATATAAAAGGTTATATTATGTAAACACCTTCAAATAAATAACCAAGCAAAAAAGCATTATTAACACCTAACTGTCAAATTTGCTAATTTCTTAAAAGAGTCAGACTTTAAACAATTCAGATGGTTGTTGGTTTAATCACAAGGCTAAAAGGTTATTGTGTAATCCATATAAAGACATTAATGAAATCCCTTAGCCAATCTAACTTTATATCTAACAGTTGTACCATCTGGTTTTTTTATTCGAATTACCTATTTGCATCTAATTAGGTTTTAAGTTGGACTTGATGGAACTAGATCCCATGTTCCATTACAAATGAGAGCATTAAACTCGTTTAACGTTACTAATTACCATTGGAATCTTTGATGGTCTATGAGACAAAAGTAGGTTTAAACGGTTTAGCTAAAACATGTTTAGTTGCAGTAAGGATTTTTTTAGCTTAAAATATTATTTTAGGATTAGGTTATCATTTGATGTGTTCTCATGGTTGAGTGATGGATTCAACAGAATCATAATAAGAAGATGGTTGAGAACAAGACATAACTAATGCATAATCTAAATTTGGATGGATGTCCTGCTACAAGGCTAAATTAAGATTACCTTATGAAGAGTTAAGAGGAACAATACTTATTGAGATTGCATGGAATATGCTTGCAACTTAAGATTCGTTTAAGAAGATCTAATGAAACTAATATTTATTAGAGATACAGTATAATATAGTGGACCTAGAAAGATGGGGGCAATAGAAGTTTCAGTACCAATGCAGTGTAAAATGGATGATGTTGTAACTTTTGCAACAAATGAAAATCCAAATTCAATAAAATTAGCATGCCTTAAAACAAAAATCTTATTAGTGACCATATTATAATATTTAAAAGCACTTTAAGAATGAAAGTATCCAAGAAATGTGCACGATTAAGAATGGTGTTGGAATTGTTGGAATTGTATGATTTTAACTAAAGGTAATAAAGGCAACCAAATACTTTAAGTTTTGAGTAATTCAATTTCTTAGTGAATATTGTTACAAAAGAAACTTTCATATCAAGTAAGGGAATAGGCATTCGATTTATAAAATATGTTGTTGTTTAAGAAAAATAAATCCAAAAAGAGGTAAAAGTGAAGCTTGATTAATTAGGTAAGGCTAGTTTCAACAATATTATGGTTACGCTGCTCGATAGAACCATTATGTTTGCAGGGTATGGGGCATAATTTAAAAATAAATTATGGAGACCCGCACCCAACCTATGAAGTATTGTCCATTTTAGCCCATTGGACCCCACGATTTTATCCCCAAAAAGTGCCTCGTAAATATAGGCTTAAGTCTCAACATATATATAATGGCAGATCTTCAAAGATTCTTGATACGGGATTGGGGTGTTACAAACTTCCCTATTTTAAAGCTTCATGTCCTCGTCAAGCCCAATATGGAATAGACATGATCAATACAGAGCATATAGAACCAGGATCACACAGGCATTAGGACTCTAGAGGTGCCTTCCACCGTGTAGCACTTAACTTCTGCAGGATTCTAGAGATGGCTCCCATGATGTAGCATTTAGCTCCAGCCTGCTAGTGATTGCACTCTAATACCATTATGGAGACCCGCACCCAACCTATGAGGTATTGTCCATTTTTTCCCATTAGACCTCAGGATTTTATCCCTAAAAGATGCCTCACAAATATAAGCTTAAGTCTCAACATATATATTGTGGCAGATCGTCAAAGATTTTTTATATGAGATTGGGGTGTTGAAAGGTTATAAATAGTTATGTGTTATTGTGTTTAATTCCCTCATTTTTTAGTTATATTTTATGCTTAATTATGGATGTTATGTTTGTTTTAATTTAGATGGTGAATTGTCAAAGATTGGATGGAATCTGGCTTAAAAGCATGATTTTGGCTTCTTATGTAAAAATCAAGTCATTTGGAAGAGAGTGCAAAAAGTGGGCAGAAGATCATCTTCAATAAGGCGTGACCATGCCTTGTAATTGACAAGCTTCTGGAAACTGACAAGAAGGAAGTTGGATTTTTAGAGTTAAATTTGTGGAAGACTCTTTTATTATTATATTTCCTATATTTCAAGTGTATTAATTATAGAAAACTATATCTTATATTATTTAGGACTTAATTTGTTTAGATTTTATTTTATTTTGAGTTTCTTTGTTATATTAGGATTCATATTAGAGTGTTTGTTTAGGAAATATATTTAGGGTTGGGATTAGTTCCATATTTATAGGAATTTGCTAAGAATAGTAACAGATGAAAAGACCTATATATTGGGACATATATATAGTTGGGGTGGGAATTCTTGGAGGAGGCAGAACAAGGAACGTGACTTGCTCTTTAGATTATGGTAGACATTATTTTTATTCATTTTTTTTAGAGTCGAAAAGCACAATGTGAGTATTCTTTGGGTTCATAGGAGCTGCATCACGTTGTTCTTCTTAATCGAACGTTGATTTTTGGTTAGTCACCATGTGTGGCTAAAGTTCTAATTCCGGTTCAAGGGTGATTCGATTCTAATTGTAATTGTGTGAGGCTTTTGAAAAAAAAATTTCTTTAATCCAAGTAACTTTTATTTCTTGTTCTTATTTCCATGAATCATTGATATTAATTAAATTGATGCCTTAATTTAATATTGATTTTTCTAATGCGATCCATGAGTTTATGATCCATAATTGTCATGAACGTTTGATTTTAGTAGCAAGGAATTGGCTTATGTATGTGTAATTTCGACTATCCGATTTACATAGCTTGCATAATAGATTCGAGGGAAATAAAAGTACAAGGTTAATTAAATTGTAGCTCATTTAATTGATATGGAATACTATCGTGCCCAATTAATTAATGGTAAGATTTGATTTTAAATGCTTGGTTTGAATCAATAATTTTTGGGGAATATATGCTTATTGCGGTTTTTTCGATTAAGTAGACTAAGTTCTTGGATTGGGTAATTGATTTTTAAGCCTATGATCTGAATTACAATAGGATGAGATTCACACCTTTGAATTGGAAGTTTGGTAAGATTGATTTTCATTTAATTTGATAATTTGATTTTTATTTTATATTAATAATTTTGCTTTTATCAATTGCTTGTTTAATTTTAGTTTTCATTCAATCAATTCAAAAAAAAACCCCCTTTTTCTTTTTATTTTTGTTTCCAACATTAAGAAATTAATTTAATCGTTCTCTTTGGATTCGACTTGGTTCTGCTATTACTATAAGTTAGTTTCGGTGAATCAGTATTATTTTGAAAGAGCTTCGACAACTCTGTCAAACTTGGCACCATTGCCGGGGAACTATATTTTTAGTTTCTCATCGTTTTATTTATTTGTTTGTTTTTTGTTTATGACTTGTTCTTCTCAGACTATTGATTTGCATTATAATCCTGAAATTGAGAAGACCGCGCGTCAATTGAGAAAAGAAGCTAGATTAAGGAAAAGGCACCTTAAAGAAGCTGACTTAGAGATAGACGTAACCATTTATGGTTTTCTATCTTTGAAGAATTTTAAGAAAAGATGGCTGACAGAACTCTTAAGGAGTTGGCCGCACCAGATTTGAATCAACAACCTTTATGCATTACTTTTCCTAACCTTGCAAATGATTTTGAATTAAAATCTGGTTTGATTCATTTACTTCCCTCTTTTCGTGGTTGTGCCGGTGAAGATCCTCATAAGCATTTGAAGGAATTTCACATTGTTTGCTCTGGAATAAAACCACAGGGCGTGACTGAGGAGCAAATCAATTTTAGAGCTTTTCCTTTCTCTTTGAAGGATCAAGCTAAAGATTGGCTCTACTATCTGCCTTTTGGTTCGATCACTACATGGAATGAGATGAAAAGATTATTCCTGGAGAAATTCTTTCCTGCATCACGAGCTGCCAACATTAGGAAAGAAATTTATGGCATTACATAGATCACTTGGGAGACATTATATGAGTATTGGGAGCGACATAAGAGATTATGTGCTAGTTTTCCCCATCATCAAATTTCTAACCAACTTCTAATCCAGTATTTCTATGAGGGACTACTACCAATGGATAAGAGTATGATCGATGCAGCAAGTGGTGGAGCTTTAGTGAACAAGACACCTCAAGAAGCCAAACTGTTGATTTCAAACATGGCTGAAAATTCTTAGTAATTTGGTACAAGAGGAAGAGGATCTACCAAGCTAGTCAATGAGACAAGTGATCTTAAAAATCAACTTTCTAATTTAACTACTTTAGTTTGTCAAATGGCTGTAGGGCAATTGCAAACAGCAAAGGTGTGTGGAATATGCTCACTTCAAGGGTATCCTACTAATATGTGCCCCACATTGCAATAAGACTCCACACAAAAAGCCAATACTGTAGGGGGATTTCCTGGTCAACCTCAAAGAAAGTATGATCCCTATTCTAATGATTACAATCCTAGATGGAGGGATTATCTTAATTTTAGCTATGGAAATCAAGGAGGATAGTAAAGGCCACCTCCTTAGAGCTTCACTAGACCACCTCAAGTCCCCACACAATCTCAGGCTTTAAATTTAGGTATGTCTTTAGAAGATATTGTTAAAAATCTTGCTAACAAGACTCTCCAATTTCAACAGGAAACAAGAGCCAACATTCAGGAAACAAGGACAAGCATCCAGAAATTAGGCAACCAAATTACTCAATTGGCCATGTCAGTTAATAAATTAGAGGCTCAAAATTTTGGTAGGTTGCCTTCACAACCCGAAGTGAACCCAAAAATGAATTGCAGTGCAATCTCACTAAGGAGTGGAAAAGAAATACCTTCGGGGTTTACTCCACCAAAAGGAGCTGAAATAGGCAAGGAAGATGAGGAAGAAGAAGCTTCCTCTCGAATAAAGCGTGGGGTAAAATTCGATCCTCCTTTATCTATTTTTTTCTTACACTTCTACACCTCTTTTTCCTAGCACGTTAGCTAAATTAAAGGAAGATGAGCAAGAAAAAGAGATCCTGGACACGTTTAGAAAAATGCAAATCAATATTCCTTTGTTGGATGCAGTCAAGCAAATTCCTAAATATGCAAAGTTCTTGAAGGAGCTGTGTACCAACAAGAGGAAGATGAAAGAAAAAGGGAA
>JBBYHO010000018.1:10513951-10527170 GCA_038382025.1 Adansonia gregorii | reverse complement strand
ACTGCTCTTTCAGGTTTTGAAAGTTATTATGCTTGCTGGACATGTCCTGGAGAGAAAAAATTATACCATAAACCCTTCCTACCACGTCATCCATGAACCCATCCAATTAAATTTATTCATGTCAATTTTTTTCATGTAAAAATTTATTTGAAGACTTTTAAATAATGTTAAAAAAAAGCTGACATGAAAAAAAAAATTGATATAAATAAATTTAATTGAATAGATATATAAATGACGTGATAAGAAAAGTTCAAGAAATAATTTTTTCCTCGAGAGAGCTCGTGATCTTTTCAGGTATGCTCAGGTCCTATCTCTTCTCTATACGTGACATAATAGTGTGTATGTTCGTTGGGGTATCCAATAACCAGAATGTGCGCCTGATTGGCCCAGACCAATGTTTTAATTCAACTGTATTTTTAACGTCATCCATTTGTGTGACTTTTGTCTGAGATATATGTTAAATGTAGGAAACTACTTCTGTTGTCGAGTTACCATACAGCAGAACAAGATCAATGAAGTGCAACTGTGGGTAAATTAGAAATTAGAATTAAAACTGAGAAGTCGGTGAGTCTATAAAGTATACTGATTATTGTAGATTTGTTTGTTACATTTCAGTTTGAATACTTATAGAAATATTAATCATGGCCAGCATAATAGAGCATGATGAAGCCGGGGTGGCATTTGTGTACTTACTCTCTTATTGATGTTTTCTGTCGTATATTTATACCTGAAAAGTTGCCTAAGGTTTACTTACCTCCCTTCTAATAACTGCTGGATTCCATTAATAACTTTGTCAAACTTGTAGGTGTTCTGATAGCAGTATTTTCTCTGAAAGATTCCATTTCAAGTATCCCCTTGCATGTAATGGACGGCGGGCAACCCACGATTCCATTTTACGAGGCCAAAAATTTGCTAAATCTGGTTGGCTTTTGCGTGGGCTAGCTTTTTCGTTCGACCCTAATGTGAAGGTCTTCCAAGTTAAAAGGGAAAACGAATTCTCGGAAGTTTATATGGAAAGCGTGGCGAAGAATTTGATGGATGAAACTGATCAGAAACCGAAGGTGGGGCTAATGGTCACGCCTGGTTTTTGTATCGTTGGCAGTGTGATTCACAGCCGAGTTTATCTTTCCGGAATAAAGGTCAACGAGTAATTTACCAGCAAATCTTTCTTGTAATACATATATAGAGTGCCGTTTTTTCTTTGTAATGTGTTGTTATTGTTGTACATTTTTGCAATTCTAGTAATTGTATCACAACATAAGAAGCTTTCTATTTCTTGACCAAGTTCCCGACTATTCATTTTTAACCATGTGACAATATCTATTATCTGCAAACATGTAACATCAACTAGTTATTGTAAAAGCATCCTAATGTTGTCCGATTAAAATTTTTCTAGTTCAACATAACTTTCCATACGTGGTCTACACCTTTACAAACAAAAATTCTTTTAGCATAATAATAATAATAATAATAAAAATGAGAGGCAGATAGGGCAATCTGAAATTGCTACCCACAGTCAACCGCAGAGATGTAGCCGTCTCCGAATCTAACGGTCAGCTCACTCTATCTGTCAGTTGTGGTAGGCGAGAAGATCATTGAGAGTTGGTGGTTGATACTCGCCTGACTCTTGCGTTCTCTCGCTCATTCTTCACATTATCTAAACAAAGAGGGGTCCCTTCACCAACCTCGACCTCTCACTCACTCCACTCTATCAAAAAAACCAATGGCTTCGACTTCATCCGTCTCCCTATCTCAAGCCCTCTTGGCTCGCGCCATCTATTCCCATGGATCGACCCAATCCTCCGACCACCGCGTCTCTCTCTCCGCTCTATGTTTTCCCAGCTTCTCCGGCCTCAAATCGACTGTCTCACGCGCTTCCACTTCCCGTCGACGCCTTCCCACGCGCTCCAACCAGAAACGCGAAGTCCGTGCCGCCGCCGTCGAGACAATTGGCACATCCGCCGAGACTTCCTTGGTGGAGAAATCGATCAACACGATCAGATTCTTGGCTATCGATGCTGTTGAGAAGGCGAATTCAGGGCATCCTGGGTTGCCCATGGGCTGTGCTCCGATGGGTCACATTTTGTACGACGAAGTCATGAGGTATAACCCCAAGAACCCTTACTGGTTTAACCGTGACCGTTTCGTGTTGTCCGCTGGTCACGGTTGTATGTTGCAGTATGCTCTGCTTCACCTCGCTGGTTACGACAGTGTTAAGGTAAAGATTCTTCAAGATACTCTTTACTTTTTAAGTAATTTATATTTTGAGAACTTCGGATTTTGGATCCATGCTTGCTTTTTATTCTGGTTTGTTAAAAAAAAAGTTGCTTTTGCACTAAAAGTTATAATTATTGGATTATCTTCTAGGAAGAAGATTTGAAGAGTTTCCGTCAGTGGGGAAGCAGAACTCCTGGACATCCCGAGAACTTTGAAACACCTGGAGTTGAAGTCACGACTGGTTAGTTAGATCCCTTTGCTAAAGTGATTGTAATTGTTTTTATGTATAAAAAAAAGTGTCATACTAAAGATAAAGCAAATTTACGTACTTAAATGTGGCCTTTTCCTTCATATGCAGGTCCTCTTGGTCAGGGTATTGCAAATGCTGTTGGATTGGCTCTTGCTGAGAGACACTTGGCTGCTAGATTCAACAAGCTAGACAACGAGATTGTCGATCACTACACGTATGATTATTTGCTACTTCCCTCTTTTTTTTTTTTTTGTATTTTATTGTCTGCATGCTCAATCTCGTAGTGATATATTGGTCTTTGTTTCCATAGATATGTTATTTTGGGAGATGGTTGTCAAATGGAGGGTGTTTCAAATGAAGCTTGTTCGCTTGCTGGACACTGGGGACTTGGAAAGCTTATAGCTTTCTATGATGACAACCACATTTCCATTGATGGTGACACGGAAATTGCTTTTACTGAGAATGTTGACAAGCGTTTCGAAGCTCTAGGTTGGCATGTTATCTGGGTCAAGAATGGAAACACTGGCTATGATGATATTCGCGCTGCCATCAAGGAAGCAAAGGCTGTCAAAGACAAACCCACTCTGATTAAGGTCAGATGTTTTCAACATGCTTGCATTCCTACATCTTGTTTGGAAGTAATATGCTTGTATATTATTCATTGCTTTAAATCTCATATAGTTAAAATTAAAGTTCCTTAATTCTTAGTTAAACTGACTCCGGGCCTGCATCATATTAGAATGCCTTAATTGAAAATTGAAAAATCTTGCAACTCTCTTCATATTTACGCACTCAATCTTGTTATAGATTTTGGAGACAGAGTTAGGCTCTTTAGAATAGCATGGTACAAGATGCCGTTTTTATTGAAGTTGCTTCTCCTTGTTCGTTTCAGGTGACAACCACCATTGGTTATGGGTCTCCAAACAAGGCAAACTCATATAGTGTACATGGGAGTGCATTAGGTGCTAAGGAAGTCGATGCTACTAGGAAAAACCTTGGATGGCCGTATGAGCCTTTCCATGTACCTGAAGATGTTAAAGAGTAAGGAGATCAGTCGAGGTTTCTATATATGCATCTGGTTATGTTTTTTGGTTAGGTGCTCAAAACTTTCTTCCCATTTTCTGCAGGCACTGGAGTCGCCATATCCCTCAGGGTGCTGCTCTTGAAGCCGAATGGAACGCCAAGTTTGCTGAATATGAGAAGAAGTACAAAGAGGAAGCTGCAGAGCTCAATTCAATCATCACTGGTGAACTACCAGCTGGCTGGGAGAAGGCACTTCCGGTGAGTAACCTTTTATTGCCCTTACTAAATAGGGTCTGACACCTAAATTTAAGGACAACCTCCTTCATAGGATTAATAGTCTGATTACATTGGAATTTAAAACCATCTTTTGAGCCCTCTTTTTGTTTGCAATTTCCAGACATACACTCCAGAGAGCCCAGCTGATGCTACCAGAAATCTCTCTCAACAAAATCTCAATGCCCTTGTAAAAGTACTCCCTGGTCTTCTTGGTGGAAGTGCTGACCTTGCTTCTTCCAACATGACCTTGCTAAAAATGTACGGTGATTTCCAAAAGGACACCCCTGAGGAGCGCAATCTTAGGTTTGGTGTTAGGGAACATGGAATGGGAGCCATCTGCAATGGCATTGCCCTTCACAGCCCAGGCCTGATTCCATACTGTGCTACGTTCTTTGTTTTCACTGACTACATGAGAGCTGCCATTAGGATTTCTGCCTTGTCTGAAGCTGGAGTTATCTATGTTATGACCCATGATTCCATTGGTCTTGGGGAAGATGGACCAACCCACCAGCCAATCGAGCACTTGGCAAGCTTCCGTGCAATGCCTAACGTTTTGATGCTTCGTCCAGCTGATGGAAATGAAACTGCTGGTTCATATAAGGTTGCTGTCCTGAACAGGAAGAGACCCTCTATTCTTGCCCTTTCTAGGCAAAAGCTGCCCCAACTTGCTGGAACTTCCATTGAGGGAGTTGAAAAGGGTGGCTACATTGTTTCAGACAATTCTTCTGGCAACAACCCTGATGTAATTCTGATTGGAACTGGTTCTGAGTTGGAGATTGCTGCTAAAGCCGCTGATGAACTAAGGAAGGGAGGCAAGGCAGTTAGGGTTGTCTCCCTCGTTTCATGGGAGCTCTTTGATGAGCAATCAGATGCTTACAAAGAAAGTGTTTTGCCATCTGCTGTATCAGCTAGGGTGAGCATTGAGGCTGGATCAACATTTGGGTGGGAGAAGATTGTTGGACCCAAGGGTAAGGCAATTGGGATTGACCGGTTTGGGGCAAGTGCACCTGCGGGCAGAATTTACAAGGAATTTGGTTTAACTCCGGAGGCCGTTGTTGCAGCAGCAAAAGAACTTCTCTAATCTTGCTTTGAAGTCTCCTTAGAAAATTGTGGTTTTGGGTTGGAGATTAAACTGAAGAGGCCATGAAAATTGTGACACTGTGTCGTTTTTTTTAATAAGAATCAGAATCGACTTATCTTCTGTTGCTTGTGATCTCATCAAATAGCAACCTAGAGCGAAAGGAGGGTAGAGTGTTTGTATGATTATGAATTTGTAACTCCTCTTGGACTTCTCCCAGAATTTTGCAATTACTTGTTGCTTAAAGTAAGCATGCAGAGTTGTTTACTATTGTAATTTAGGTTATAGTCAAGAACCTGAAATCATTATTTTGATCAAATATGCTTGGCCAAAGATGTAAGACCAATTTTCAATAATTTTGCTTTTCAAAATATCCAACTTGATTCGCCTTAAATGCCTAGTTCTATCCTTAGTTTGACATGGTAAATAAGAATAGCCTGGTCCTATTCAAAATGGAAGCAAGCAAAAGATGGGTGGTAGAAATTTGTGGTTAGGTTCTAGCGAATTGAAGACTTTTAACTTTCATGAAACTGAATCGGATTGGGAAATGATTTCCAGCCATTCAAAAAAGGCTAGGGGACGTTTTAATTCTCATTATGAAGCCAATAATTCTTGAAAATTTTTGTCTGGGATCCTGCAGGGAAGAATGAATGGCCTTAACCGATTGATAATTGTGTGGTTATTGGAGATCCAGTACTCTGCCAGCCTATCCTCCTTGTCTTTTACTAACAAAATGTTCTTTGACAAGCATCTGCGAGAGAAACTAAGAGAGCTTATAATTTGTGTAACCATTTTTCATTATCTGTTCAAAAAAGAAAAGAAAGATCTCAGTTTATTGCCCTGAAATTGTGCTGTTGTTTGATATGGACATGAAGGTACTTACAGCATATTCAAAATTATATCCGGATTCGAGCATATTCCTTCTTCAGCTGCCTCCATTAATTTGGCGGTAGAAGGTCGTCTTACCTACAACACAATTACTACAAAGTGACAGCATGAAATTTTCCTTCTGATATTGCTTTCGTTTTTCCAATCGAATTAGAAGAGAATACTGAACTCAACAGTAATGTCTGCGTTGATTACGATTCTATGAAAATATTCAAGCACCCAAGAAGTAGATCATTACGACATCTTTTCTATGAATTTTTTTACTTCCATAAAACAGAACCCGAGGGAGAAGCACAGGATTGAACCACAGCAAATTACTAAATCAGGGGTGTTCATTGAACGAAACATCAATAAAAACTTCATCACGAGAAACAGAAAACTTGTAAATTGTAATGAAGCTAGCACCTAGTAGAACCAACATAAATAATCAATCTAATGTAATAAATAGAACCCAAAAGCATACCATGTACAGGAAATGCTTTGAGCATTCGTTCAAGATGTCTGTGTTCTCAATGAAACTAAACTAGGCTGGCTGGCTGCTATATTTTGCGTCTACACTCTGTAAGTAAAATACATCCCACTCTTTGCATTTATTGGGTCAACATAAAGATCAGTTTTTGGTTAATCCAGTCCACATCCATGTGGTACAAATATCTCATGAAAACTTCCACTTCCATTAGCCACATCCGTGAGGTAAACTAAATGTCACAGTTCTCCTTATTCAAATAGAGCTCCGCTCTACTAAGCCAAGACCCCATAAACTGCAGTACCGACTGGCTGGAATTAGGAGCAAAGGAGCTAGGGAAAGATGGCTTTGAATGGTTTCTAATGGTGGTTTGGGAGTTACGGAATGTAAGATATGTAGCTGTCAAGCAGATTACAACGATAGATGCGGATACTGCAATGGAGAAAGCCAAAAAGTTTCTGCTGGACTACAAAATAGCGGAACAGCACTTGCAAAGAAACGAAACCGGTAGCATAAACACCTTGTGGGGACGACCACCAATGAATGTATAAAAAGTTAATTTCGATGGTGCATATGATGCTAAAAACATGATTGGGAGTGCTGGGGTGTTAGTAAAGGATCATCAGGGCTTTGTCCATGGTTGTGCTGCAATTAACTTTGACAGAATCTATACTGCTTGCATGGCCGAAGCAAAGGTGGCTGTTCTAGCCATTGAGTTTGCTAACCAAATGGGAGTTGCAAGTGCTATTTTTGGGGGAGATGCCATTGACATCATCAACAAGCTGAGAATGAATACGGAAGATCTATCTGATATTGGAGTGATAATTGATGAAGGAAAAAGCAAACTGGTAGATTGTGAAGAAGCTCAATTTCAACACACAAATGACAAAACAATGAGGTTGCCAATTTTTTAGCTAGATTTGGTCTTCAAATTACAGGCTGTATGCGATGATCCTTAGATTACCCTGATTTTCTTCATCAATCTGTTATGTATGATGCCATCAACATTTAATTAACAATCGAAGATCTTATTTCATTTCAAATTAGAGCTCTGCTCTTGTCCAAAAACCAACTGATCAATAGAACGGAGCTGGAGGCATTATTCCCATATTTAAGACCCGAGCTATTCAGACTTGTGTAGGAAGGCATGATCTCCTAAGTCCAAACATATAAAAAAACTTTAAAAATTTAAGTATATAATGTAAAAACATACCCATCTGCATACATTCATTTTCGTGTCTAGATAACATGTTTGAGTAATAAAAGTCTACAATTCATTTTTCTCCAAAAAAAAAAAAATTGCTCATTAGATTTTTAAATTATTGTTTTAAATTTTATCATAATAAATTATTAGAATCTGTTCAATTTATAAATAAGAAATCTACTTTTATTAAAATAATTTCATAAAATAAATTTATTTAATAAATAAAAATAAGCTAGAATTTACATTAAATTACTCTTTCAAAAGTTTTTTAGTTATATTATTGATAAAAATGATAAACTTTAAATGTTAATATGCATTTTATTAATTTTTTTTTTTTTACCATCTTATTCTTTAAGGAACGAAGAAACTGAGGAAATGTCAAAAATGCTTCAAACCAAGCAACATTCTGCACTAACCTTTCTTTGCTGATCGCTGGCCATAAGGCTGGGAATCAAAGCCTCTGTAAACCCAACAGGCCATGGACTCCTGACCCATGAGCCACATCAAACATCCACAGCGATTTTCATTTCTCACCAACTCTCCCAATTTGGATTTTAGTACTATAATTTCTTTTTTTTTTTCCTGAATATAAGAAAAATATGATAATATTTCCCTCAAAAAGCTGTTTAGAAATTCACCATCTTTTTCTGGTGGGCTTGGAGTTGGTTGGTGACGCTGACGTCTTCCACTGTTGAGTCAATCCAACAACCCACCACGAAATCCAAAAAAAAAAAAAAAAAGCGTAATTTTTTCTTTTAATCCAAGAATTCTACTCTCAATTTAGAGAAAGAAAGGAATCAATAGGTACAAAGTTTCCTGTAATCTTTGTTTCGGACAAGTTAGAGAGAGAGAGAGAGAGAGAGAGAGAGATGGCACAAGTTAGCAAAATCTACAATGGAACACAAAAAAAACGTGTTTTGCTCAATGTCTCAAAAACCCAGAATCCCAAATCTGTAACGTCAGTTTCATTCAAATCAAATCTCAAAGGAAGTCTTTCAAGTTCTTGTGGTTTGGTTTTGAAAAGCAATGGCAACTTGGGAACACTTAAGGTTGGGTCGTTGAAGGTTTCTGCTTCAATGGCAACAGCGGAGAAACCATCCGGAGCATCAGAAATCGTGCTTCAACCAATTAAAGAAATTTCGGATACGGTTAAATTACCCGGCTCCAAATCACTGTCCAATCGGATTCTGCTTCTCGCCGCTCTATCTGAGGTATGTCGATTTCAATAGTCTATATGAAGTTTGTATTTGTATTCCTTAGTTGTATTATGTTTTTATGTTTGTTAGATATATGTAGGGAGCTACTGTGGTAGGCAATTTGTTGAATAGTGACGATGTTCATCATATGCTTGTTGCTTTGGGAAAACTTGGGCTTCGTGTGGATCATGACAGTGAAAAGAAACGAGCCATCGTAGAAGGTTGCGGCGGTCAATTTCCGGTGGGGAAAGGGGAAGTTCAAGAAATTGAGCTTTTCCTTGGGAATGCTGGAACTGCAATGCGACCGCTTACTGCTGCTGTTACCGCTGCTGGTGGCAATTCAAGGTCTGTCTAATTATGTTCATTTTTTAGGAAGAAATAATGTGGAAATGTAACCATTAAATCATTTTACATTGACTGTTTCCTTATGAGAGGAGATCCACAGTTAAAAAAAGACATCAGCTTCACTGAATTCTTTTAGTTGAGTAAACAAAATGTTGCATATTCATGGAACTATCTGGCTGTATTCTGATGCTCTTTGTTTTATTTATTACTATCAAGTTTTTGAGCTAATACAAATAGATGTTACTCATCTTTCTAGCTACATACTTGATGGCATACCCCGAATGAGAGAGAGACCCATTGGGGACTTAGTTACTGGTCTTAAGCAGCTGGGTGCAGATGTTGCGTGTACTCTTGGCTCAAATTGTCCCCCTGTTCGTATAAATGGAAAGGGTGGTCTTCCTGGTGGAAAGGTATGGCTCATCAGTTTGTAATGTTCTTGCGGTTTTATATTGTTGGATAAACTGTTTTTATAAAGGCCATCATATATCCTCTTCTGAAATTGCTTTGCTAAGATAGATACGTGGAGCAACATAATCTACCACTAGAAATGAGCTTCCATTCCATGTCATTGTGCAGCTAATATCATTTTAAGTGAAACTGTCGATCTCCATGCTCCAAAAAGCCAATGCATCACCTTCTGTTGAAGTATAGATTTCAATTAGGTTTTAACATTGTCTGGTGAAATAAGACAGGGCAGTTGCATAACCTTTTGGTTGGATTTTTTTTTCTTCTTCTTGGGATTTTCCTATGCCTAGCATTTGCTTGCCGGATGTTACTTTAATGTTGCTTTTCAAGTACAGATGGGAATGATGATCTTGTTAACTGGTTAGCATTAAACGTTAATGTGGCACATATCATCCTTGGGCTATTTTTAGTAAAGGAGCCTATGATTTTAAATTCTTTAAAATGCAGTAGGATAGGAAAGTAGCTTTTACTTTCTTTCTAACTATTCATTTCAGATCACATTCATTATCTTTTAAAAGGCTGAAACTTTTGTCTATTTGTGATGTCAAAGCTTTGTGTTCTTTTGCTTGTTTTAACTTCTAGGTTGTCTGAAGGGCAAAGACTATATTTGGACCAAAAATAAAAGGAAAAAGACTACACTGACGTAACTTCTGGATTTTGTTGCCAATATTCATATATACTTCTGGCATGGCTCCTTTTACAGGTGAAACTCTCAGGATCAATCAGTAGTCAATACTTGACTGCTTTACTCATGGCAGCTCCTTTGGCTCTTGGGGATGTGGAGATTGAGATAATTGATAAATTAATTTCAATCCCATATGTTGAAATGACTATAAAGTTGATGGAAAGATTTGGTGTCACTGTGGAGCACACTGATAGCTGGGATCGATTTCTTATCCAAGGAGGTCAAAACTACAAGTAGGTTTCTATGAAGTGCACTTACTTTCATAGCAGCACTATTTTGTAGTCTGTTCGGTCTAAAAGTCATAAATTGATAAATCTTTCAGGTCTCCTGGAAGTGCTTATGTCGAAGGTGATGCTTCAAGTGCTAGTTACTTCCTTGCTGGTGCAGCAGTCACTGGTGGGACTGTACTGTAGAAGGTTGCGGCACAAGTAGTTTACAGGTACTTTTTTATCTTGAAGTCCATGAATTTGTTTTGTCTGTATTTGCGGTTGCTATCGAATCCCTTCTAATTGAACATCCAAATGTTTTTTCCATTAGAGTTATCATACTGCCTTGATGTCTTGCTGCATCTGAAAACAAACTCATGCTTGTTTTTCTTGGTTTTTCTTTTGATTAAGGGTGATGTAAAATTTGCTGAGGTTCTTGAGAAGATGGGTGCCAAAGTCACCTGGAATGAGAACAGTGTCACTGTTGCTGGACCACCAAGAAATCCTTCCGGGAGGAAACACTTGCGTGCCATTGATGTTAACATGAACAAAATGCCAGACGTTGCCATGACTCTCGCTGTTGTTGCCCTTTATGCTGATGGTCCTACTGCCATAAGAGATGGTATGATCTCACTTTTTGTTTCTCTTAAGATACAATGGCCATGTTTTAGTACACATGAATGGAATTAAAGGAAGAAAAATGGCCGGAAAAAGAACTGTGGTTAATTTGCACCCTCAAAATGCCTTAGGATTAGAGGGATCTTTACCTTTTTCATTTTTGTTAGTTCTGAGCAATATGTTTTCTTATTGTTATTGCTTTCAACATATGATTCTATTTCAGTGGCAAGTTGGAGGGTTAAAGAGACTGAAAGGATGATTGCAATATGCACTGAACTCAGGAAGGTAGATTCTACCTAGCTTTATGCTTTTATAAAACCATTTTCGATGGTGCTAGATTTGGAATTTTTTCCGTACTCCTTTGTTCGGTTTAACATTGCAGCTCGGAGCATCTGTCGAAGAAGGACCAGACTATTGTGTGATCACTCCTCCAGAGAAATTTAACGTGGCAGCAATTGATACTTATGATGATCACAGAATGGCCATGGCTTTCTCTCTTGCTGCCTGTGCAGATGTTCCAGTTACCATCAAGGATCCCAGTTGCACCCGGAAAACCTTCCCTGACTACTTTGAAGTTCTCAAGAGGGTTACAAAGCATTAAACGGCTCTTCTACTTTGTTATACTAGTGAGGAAGAAGAGGACGAGAGAGAGAGAGAGAGACAGAGAGAGGTTTGTGCCACTTGTCTCTAAAATCATAGACCGAGAGAAGTTGAACCTTGTATTCGATATCAGCTTTTTTATTCTTTCAATAATTTCATATCAGCAAGTTGAGTTCGTTATGTTCTATGTTTGATGACTTGGTGTCTGATCCTTGTCATGAAGACTGTAATATTAAAACAATTAGGGTTCAGTCCTTTTTGCAGTGCCTAGTCACCTGATATTTCAAAAACTCTCACGTTTTGCTGAATAAATATCATTTATTCATTTTTTTTCCCATCTTTGTATTCTGGAAAATGGAAAAAAAGAAACAAGGCAGAGTCTATGGAGCGGCAGTCTAGATTTGCATCAATAGTGAAATGGAAAACGCCAACCACGGCCGCGTATTCCACAATCAAAAGGGTAAAAAAAGTCATTATTTGTTTTTGCAGGGATAGCTGTAAGCCTGTAAATTGATCATGAGATATGCGAATTTCCCGTAAATGATTAAAATATTGCATTAAAAAAAAAAACAAAAACAAAAATCATGTACAACAGGCTAAGTCCAGCTTACATTAACTAGCAAAGCAATTGCATGGAACAAGTTGCCGCGTTGCCAGCTATAAAGAAACGATAACTAGGAACGTTTTTTTTCTCGACTTACTTTCCACCAGATCGTCACATGGGGACGTATGGAAGCCGCGAGGAAATTTAATTATACAAATTTTTTTCTTCCAATTAATTTATTTGGTCTTCTTGCTGAGTAAACCAAGGTTCACCACTAATGGCTTCATAGCATACTCCATCCAGTAGAGTTAATTAATAAAGATGATTAAAAACGAAAAGGTTTTTGCACCAAGTTTTTGCCCTGGAATGTGATTATAAAGCAGGCTAAAGCTTTATTTGGATATCGGTCTAGCGTTGATCTGGTATTCTGATGCAATGGCAACCTCTAAACGTACTTCCAAATGAAGCTTACGCTGATGAAGTAATCTGGGGTTTAGTTTTTCTATAAGCCATCAGATCATATTTTTTTTTCAAATAGCAAGAAAACCATCTAATGAAGATGAAGATGATGATGGGTGAGGGGCTTTCTAGAGGGAATTTGTAGGTCAGTCAGAGGTCGGTGATGTAATTCTCGAAGGTCACTCTTTTGGGGGGCGGGGGGAGGGGGGGGTTTGAGTCACAAATAGAGCTTTCAGAATGAAATAAAAAACTTTCTTTGAGCTTTCTGTAATGCTTTCTGCAGGCTTCAATACATGGATTGCTGTTCTATAATCCACCATGATGTTAGCTTAGCTTAACATAAATTGCAATCCAAGATATCTAAAAGGCAAATTCCCTGGAAAAGTTGCTTTTGCCTTCATTTTAAGTCTGTTTTGCCTTTTCATATACCCATAAAATTTTACAAAAATAACTAAACTTACATTTTTATACATAGAAAAATTAATTCAAATCTGCATCTCATATTGTTAGATTTCTTTCCCTTTTGTTATTTCCGCAGTAATTTTTTATTTAGAAACTGTAATTTGTAAAAAAGAAAAAAAAATTGATTTTCCCACGCCAATGGGGTTTTGATAAGCTGCATTTTGACCCAACCTGGTATACCAAAATTTACCATCCAACATTTTCAGCAAAACATAGTACAGATTTCCAAAGCACTTC
>JBBYHO010000018.1:10469452-10481180 GCA_038382025.1 Adansonia gregorii | reverse complement strand
TTTTAAATAATAATGAACTGACCTTGTAATTGTGTTTGAACAGGTTCCAATGAGGGCCTGAGTCAAGCCCGGTCAAGTCTAGACCGAGCATAGCACCTTGGCGGCCCATCCATGATCCTATTTAAAGGGGGCCGAGGAGTTTCCAAATTGGTTAAATAACATTGGGCTATTTGCCCTGTTTGTTCTATTATAAACCAACGTACACCGAAAGACTTTTTGGGTTTTAAGACCCATCTCTAAGGCAAGCGTGAAACGACGTTGCGTGTAGGCTAAAAGTCTAAAATGGCCATCATCTTTCTCGCACTGCGGTCTAGCTGCGGACTTGCAATTTCCGTGGAATCTTCAAAACAACGCAACTGGGTTTTTCATTTTTCTTGTTATTTTGTTTCTTTCTCTCTCTCTCTCTCTCTCTCTCTCGCTCTCGCCAATTAAATTTCGGAAAAGTCCTTATTCTACTGAATACAGTTTGGTTCTTTTTCCCAATTGAATCTTAGAGATGAATTTTATTGCTCGGAAAGTTCCCCTATTTTTTCATAAATGGTTAGCCAAATTACCCGTTATCTTTAAAAGATCCTAATGTCTTTCTTGGAAGATTGATCAATTTTTTTTTCATTTTCTTATATATATATATGTATATATATATATATATATATTTTTTTTTGTAGATATGAGTTTCCTGAGAGGCATAATTGACTCTCTAAGTTCAATCCTCTCAACGGATAGCTTACCACATGAATCAACGGAAAACCCTAGTTCATCCACGTGTCAAAGCATGGAGGGAATAGCTGGAAACGAACGCATCGCGTATAAGCTGAAAGGATATTTCGATTTGGCCAAAGAAGAGATCGACAAAGCGGTTCGAGCGGAAGAATGGGGTTTAGTAGACGACGCCGTGCTTCACTATAAAAACGCGCAGCGAATTCTGATCGAGGCTAGCTCCACTCCCGCACCTTCGTATATCAGCTCTAGGTTTTTCAATAATTAGCTATGTGTTTTGCTTTTATTCTTGTTAATTACCTGACCATCTGGTGTTGATGGATTCTGATTTTGATTTCTCAATTTTTTGTGGCAGTGAACAAGAAAAGGTGAAAACGTATAGGCAAAAGATATTGAAATGGCAAGGCCAAGTATCTGAGAGACTACAGGTTTTAAGTCGCCGATCAGGTTAGTAACAGTATTCTGAAACTTCTATATTTTAGTTCATTTTAGAATAATTAAAAGGCTTATACTCACTTCACTTTTATTTTATTTTTTTCAGGTGGCACATCCGTGAACAAGGTATGGCTTTCTCAGTCAAATCCTTAAACTTACGTTATTTAAATGTTAACTTAACAATGCTCATTGGATGGCATCTGCGTTAATCCACATTGTTCTTCTTCCATTTTTTAGTTGGAAATTTATTCCGATGTTAGTAGCTGAGATTGATTATTGTTTAACACTTTTACCTAGGTTTTTATATATAATATTATAAATATTTGCAGAACACCTTACCTCATGCACAAACTGCTGCAGTTTCACCAAGAATATCAAATTCTAGGAGAGATGTGTTACAAAAGTCTCCTCGTTACCCGGTGGTGAGGAATCAGGTTGATAACGTTGGAAGTTCGAAACCTGCACAAGAATCTTCTAACGGTTACGAGTCAAAGTTGGTTGACATGATAAATACAGCGATAGTTGATAGAAGCCCTGCTGTTAAATGGGATGATGTTGGTAAGATACTATCCTGTTCTCTTTGTTTTTGCTTAACAATGCTTGCTTCTTCTTTTTTCTTTTTTTTTTTTAATCTTGCTCGCTTTAGTTACGAACTTACTTCTGTCAGTTGTTTGCAGCTGGCCTAGAGAAGGCTAAGCAAGCATTAATGGAAATGGTTATTCTGCCAACTAGAAGGCGAGATTTGTTTACTGGACTTAGAAGGCCAGCTAGAGGTAGAATCTTACAAGATTATTACATTCATGAAGACAATTTTGCAGTACTTAAGGAATTTGTTTGATGAACAAAACTGCTGGACTCTGGTTTCTAGGGCTGCTTCTTTTTGGTCCACCTGGTAATGGGAAGACCATGCTTGCGAAAGCTGTTGCATCTGAGTCACAGGCAACATTCTTCAATGTTTCCGCATCCTCTCTAACATCTAAATGGGTTTGTCTCCGTCCTCTCAATTATATCCTTGTCTTTCTAAAAAAAATTAAAAGCATGTAAATGGTGCTAGATATATTCTTCAATTTTCTTTCCTTGTCTATGTGGTGCTTTTGGTTATAATCTTTAATAATCAACCAGGTAGGAGAGGGTGAAAAGCTTGTCCGGACTCTTTTCATGGTTGCTATATCCAAACAGCCATCTGTTATTTTCATGGATGAAGTATGTCATTCTCTCCCATCACTCATCTGATTTAGTTTTCTATCCCTCAAGTTATTTGACATTATTATGTTCTGGAACTGCTTCAATAATGCAGTTTTGTAGCTTTGTTGTTCCTTGTCTGCTGCTGGCTTGAATAATTTTTATTGTTTTTGACCATTTTTTTGTGGCATTAAACATCCATAATCTCTAGGCCAAGCTTAGCTTTCTGCTTATCTGGCATACTATGTTGAATTGAAGATGAACATTATGGATTCTGTCTCATGCTCAAACAAAAAACAATTTAAATACGAACTCACCTGAAAGTAAAACATAATATATCAGAGAGATGATCAAATCCTTCAGGATCATACTTGTAGATTTTTAATATGAATATGCAATTGTGGGCATGATTAGTGTGCCTTATTGGCAGTATATCCATGTCCAATTCAATCGACTCTAAGGCATACTCTAAAAGTACAATTATTGCCTGCTGAGATACAATGTTGCTGCTGTCCATTTGTCGGTTTCTGTATTTCCAACACATTCTCTATCTATTCTGATGTTAATGGAAGTGAAATTATATTTGCGTTACAATCATCTACATTTTATGCATATCCATCAACTGCCATCATTTGCATCGACACTTTCTCCGTTCTCATACTACTATTCACCTATTTTGTTGTTTATCTGGGTTGAATCCTTGATTCGAACTGATGGTAGCCAGTTAAATGTTGTGTATACCTAGTCATTATTGACATTTTATTTTAACTTTTTTTGTCGTTTCCAGATTGATAGTGTCATGTCAACCAGGTTGGCAAATGAAAATGATGCTAGCAGACGGTTAAAGTCGGAGTTTTTAATCCAGTTCGATGGAGTGACATCCAATCCTAATGATTTGGTAATTGTCATTGGTAAGCGTATTCATTTATTTACTTTCTGTTAATTAGATCAAAATTATTGAAGAAAACGGTTGGATTTTGTGCAATAACATTTGCTATCCAAACTTGTCATGTGACAATAATCCTGCTTTTTATTTGTGCTATCCAAATCTTCCTTGATTACATTACTTGCTTGTTCATATGTTAATGCAGGTGCCACTAATAAGCCCCAGGAATTGGATGATGCTGTTCTTAGAAGATTGGTTAGTATTCTGTTGCATGAACTTGCTGCAACTTGAGTTTCCCAGCTACTCAAAAGATATAGCTTTTTGATTGACTCATAATTCTATTTACTGGACCAGGTTAAGAGGATATATGTACCTCTTCCAGATGAAAATGTCAGAAGACTTCTTCTAAAAACCAAACTCAAGGGTCAAGCATTTTCCTTACCTGGTAAGGGATGCTCTTGTTTTGTAATTTGTATGAATACATGCCTTTTTTTATTTCTATGAACTCATTAATGGATGTTTAAATGTATTCAACCAAATTAAGAGTCTGTCCCTTTTAATTGCTCAACCATGGCCCTTACATGACAATTCAATTGCCATTATCTGTAGGTCAGGACTTGGAAAGACTTGTGAGAGAGACAGAAGGTAAGATAATTCTCTGTGCTATTCTTTTGAGCAAAGTGCTTCGAGGATGGCAATCCTCATGACTTATTTGAGTATCAATAAGACTGGGGCCAATACTAAGGCATCTTAGCTTCTATCTTCAGCTTTGTCCAAGTTGTGGCTGCTATGTTGCAGCCAATGTACTTCCAATGCACTTAGGCAGCAGTGCTTGAAAACAGTAGCCTTTTATTTAATGTAAGAACTTTTCCTTTGGCTTCATTTTGTGAATAGGATATTCTGGAAGTGATCTGCAAGCATTATGTGAAGAGGCAGCTATGATGCCAATTAGAGAGCTTGGTTCAAACATCCTTACCGTCAAGGCAAATCAGGTAGTCCAACAAGAAAATAGCTTCTTTTTTTTTCCTCATTGTGTGCTTAAGCAAAGGCCAGATTTGTAGATCTTGCTATACCTTTCAAGTTAGAAATTGTAGTTTTATTGTGGATTTATTAGTTTATGGGAAATTTTTTTCAACAAATAAAATGTTGGAAAGGCTTCGTTTGGTAAAGGAACTTGCAGTATCTTGGGCTGCTATATTGTACATTTTGAAGCAATCCCATCAATTACGATGAGTCCCCCATTGTCCCTAGTACTATGACCAATAGTGTTCAAAGCAACCACCGTGGTACTAATACTGAAAGCATACTAGTACTATGGCCAATAGCGTTCAAAGCAACCACCATGGCACTAACACTGAAAGCATACTCTTCTATTATGGACCCATTCTGTACGCACGAATATAATGATCTAAGCACTAAGCACTAACTATTCCATGGATTTTTGGTTGAAAAGGTGTTGGATGGAAACTGGTCCCATTAGTTGATGCCAAAATTTGTTTTCAGCTATGCCAAAATTGAATTAACCTGGGATTTATGTTCAAAAATTTCTGTCGTGAAATCACAAAGACTCAGATTTTGAATATCTTTCTCACATTAGATTTAGTTCACCCTGCTTTTCTCGTGACGGCATTGACAGCTAAATTCTAGGATCGTAAGACTTGTCCTTACAGACTGATTACAGACGATTGATGCTCTAAGACTAACCGATGTTTTCTTATTCCAGGTGAGACCACTAAGATATGAAGATTTCGAGAAGGCAATGGCTGTCATTAGGCCCAGCTTAAACAAAAGCAAGTGGGAAGAACTTGAAAAGTGGAACCAGGAGTTTGGCTCTAATTGATTCTGTTTGCCTATTAGCAAAGTGTGCTTCAGTATGGTGTTTAAGCATTATTGCCTTTGCCTGTTGGAAGAACAGCTTAAGCAAAAGACAAAAGCAACTCGTAGCACCACCAAACGAATTGTGTAATTATTAATAACTCAAAGCTTGAACACTGGTCAAGGATTTTTTTTTTTTTTGGGTAATTTTTTTGCAATGTGTCAAATATAAATTATTGTTTGATATAGTATTACAAAAAGCAGATGCTTGGGATGGGTAACTGACGATCATACTATGATTCAAGGGTTATACAAATAAAACTCCTGTTAAGTGGGGGTTTATCTCGGAAACGTTTGAGCTTTGACCGAACAAGTAACAGAGATTTGGACTCTGGCCTTGCTATTTTCCTACAAAGTGCCAACAGGTGTAACTTTTGGGAGAGTGGAGAGATTTATCTGTTGAATGGTTAATATCTCTTTATTTGGATTGGACTCTTTACTCTTTTAGGAGTTCTGTGGGGTTGGGTTCTTTATTTTGTTTAATACAAATCTGAGCGGTATAGTTCGGGTTTGGATTGTGATATTTTTAAATTAGGTTGGGGTAACTCTATATGAATTATTATTCATAGAAAAAATATTTAATTTAATAGCACATTAATAGTAATAAGAAAATAAATTTTATATATGGGTTTTTGTACAGGCCTGAGTTCGGCGAGTCTACGGAAGAAAAATAAAAGTATATTCCAAGTCTTTTGTATTAGTTAAAACAGGTTATTATATGTTCAAGGTGTAAGAAGATTCTTGAAAAATTTAATAAAATATATAGGTTTATATTTGATATAATGACATTCTAAAATTTTTAATGAGTTAAAAGATTATTTTATATATTTATATATATTATATTTTCAATATATTATATAAAAATTATGTCTTATTAATCTCGTTCCTGGAAACCAAAACTTGTTAACGATCGATGATATAATTTCTCCGTGTATAGTCCTAACTTGAGATTTGTAGGTATTGGATCCAAGTTAACTGGGGTGTAATCTCGGCCCATGAAAGCTCTAGGCTCAGTAGGCTGAAGTGAGGGGGTTCTGAAATTTAAATTGCTGATCTTCCCAAAACTCCCCTTCTTCCCGCTTCTCTCTGATTAGTGATTCCTTCCACAATCTCTGCGGGGAAAAACGAAAAAAATCAATTTGGGCATTAGCTTGTCAGAATCAGAAGGAGAATGATTCCTCAAAGTGAAGAGAACCCAAAACGAGAATGGTCCTTGGAAGACTTCGAAATCGGAAAACCCCTGGGCAAAGGCAAATTCGGTAGAGTCTATCTCGCCAGAGAAGTCAAGGTATATTCCCCCCTCTCTTCCAATATATGTTTTCTTTTTCAATTGAATTCATTTCTCTTCTCTCTTTATTCCAATTTTTGAAAAGGATTCGTTTTGGTAGAGCAAATACATTGTGGCATTGAAAGTCATATTCAAGGAACAAATAGAGAAATACAGGATTCACCATCAGTTGCGTAGAGAAATGGAAATTCAAACCAGTCTTCGCCACCCTAACATACTGCGTCTTTACGGCTGGTTTCATGATAGCCAACGTATTTTCTTGATTCTTGAGTATGCTTATGGGGGTGAGCTTTATAAGGAGCTTAGAAAAAATGGTCATCTGAATGAGAAGCAAGCTGCAACGGTTATCACCCAATCTTCTTCTTCTTCTTCTTGTTCTTCTTCTTTTTTATGTTTCAATTTGCATAATTTATTTTCAACTTATTTCTAGATTTCTATTTCTAATTATTCACATTCTTTTTTTTTGGGTTTTCTCTATTTATATTTTGGAATATTTTCAGTACATTGCAAGCCTGACAAAAGCCTTGGCATATTGTCATGAGAAACATGTAATTCACAGAGATATCAAGCCGGAAAATTTGCTGCTTGATCATGAGGTAAGCCATTGTTTCTCTTCTAGTTTGGCACCCACTTTATTTTGCTTAACTGTGTGATCTATTAAGAAATAATCCACTTTAGAAATATAAATTGGTCTCTCGGATATGTGTCAGTCCGACATGGGATTTTTTTTCTTTTTTATGAAATCAAATATTGGGATTCCAATGTTTTGAATCCTGATATGTTCTGGAATAGTGTTTTCGAGTGTAAGTAATCCCGTTAAGACGGGCATTATATAGGGTAGGTTGAAGATTGCAGACTTTGGGTGGTCCGTACAATCAAGAAGCAAGAGACAGACAATGTGTGGAACTCTGGATTATTTAGCGCCAGAAATGGTGGAAAACAAAGCACATGATTATGCGGTTGATAACTGGACTTTGGGCATACTTTGTTACGAGTTCCTCTATGGTGCTCCTCCTTTTGAGGCCGAGAGCCAAAGCGATACATTCAAAAGGTAGGGTGGGAATTTGTGGTTTCTTATGCTTTAGTCTAATGTGAATTAGAATGTGGTGTGATACTTAAGCTTGTGAATCAAGCTTCTATTATACAGGATTATGAATGTTGATCTGAGCTTTCCATCCAGTCCTAATGTCTCAATGGAAGCTAAAAATCTCATCAGCCGGGTAACTATGCCCACAAGTCTCTCAAACTACCTTTAAATTGGACATTGGTTAGGAAGAAAGTATGTACAATTTGACATCTGAAAATTCTGCGTATGGTACTTTAATCTTCCTTTGCAGCTTCTTGTGAAGGACTCCTCAAAACGGCTCTCTCTTCAGAGGATCATGGAGCACCCTTGGATAATGAAGAATGTAGATCCTATGGGTACCTGCAAAAAGTAGGGACTTCTACTACTTTCAGCTGTGATGCTATTAGGCTTTCAAAAGTTACGACTGGAGAGTGCAATTAACCTGTGAATGAATGTATTGTTCATTTATGAAGACTAGAAGTGTCATTAACATGGCATCGTCTGAACTCGAACCGGAGACTGAAGTGATTACTAACTATACTACGACACCGGCAGTTTTATCTGATGGAATTTAAAATCATTTACCACCTACCGTTATAAGATCATTCCATTCCACTTAAAAGATTTGAGGTCCAAACACTAAAAGAGACTTCAAATAACTTTCGTTCAGGCGTTTTTTTTTTTTCCTTTGCTCTTCTTACACCCCATCGAGAGAAACTTAAAAGGGCTGCTTTAAGGTTCTTTCAAATTCCAACTAACACTGGGATGGACCCAGGAGTAGTACAAACTCCTTTACAATTTGCGTAAGTAAAGTCATCAAAAATCTTCTAACTAATCGCAATTTTCGACAAAAGATTATAGCATATAAATTAAACTCAACAGGGAAAGTAAGTACATTGGAGTAAAATTCATTACTCTATTACAAGGCCAGATATCAAGGAACTCATCTGTTTTTGCCCAACTGAAAACCCAAAAGAAGGTACCCTTTCTTAACAAAATTTTCAATTCAACAACTGGCCACTGAATTGGTACATGAAAATGATAATCAGATATCTGATACACAAAATGGAGGCATGAAGAAGCTTCATTGATCACCATTTTCCCCTAACTTCTCGAGTACAGCTCACGGCAGAAT
This sequence comes from Adansonia gregorii, assembly GCA_038382025.1. Lineage (NCBI taxonomy): Eukaryota > Viridiplantae > Streptophyta > Magnoliopsida > Malvales > Malvaceae > Adansonia > Adansonia gregorii. Next base: position 10,472,596 of record JBBYHO010000018.1, on the reverse strand, counting down.
GGCACCTTACATTGTCACTTGTCTTTTGGAAGAAACGCCTCAACCATCTCATGTCAGCATAAAAGTTGGATCTAAACTCATAAAAGTTTAACCTTCCAAATAAAGATCACTTTAAGAAATGTTACCATTCTCAAAGACAGCGATGGTGGTGTCACTGATGGTAGTCTCACTGCTGGTGCTCACACTTTTTTCGTCTTGTGTAATGCGCTGAGGACTTGTCATTGAAATAGAAAGGCCATAGCTCAAGGCTGCACAAGGCGCTTTGTTGGCTATTGTTAATCTACGAGGTGGACAATCACCAATAGTCGGAATGGCAACAGGTTGAGAAACCTCCACATGCTTTCTTGCGCCTCTGTGCATGTGCCTCACACAATATTTCTGATCAGGAATAACATCCCTGCTGCATCGCCATCTTTTCCCGTCTGTTCTCCTACACCGCCCTGGTTCAAGTTCTATCTCATTTTTGTAGACACGGGAACTGCTGCCACCCAAAACTGAAAATAATAACAAGAAAAGTCATTCTAATTAGAATCAAAAAGTTACTACAAGGGATTAAACTAAGTTCAATCCTCTGCATAACAACAGAAGGTGATTAGAACTGATTCTATTCAAATAGTACAAGCACTAATAACAGTGGTTAAGGTAAAAAAAAAAAAAAACCTTCATGCAGCCCAGTATTTTTGCGCCTGTATGTTTTCATGAGCTTCTAAAACTAAAATGATATAGTAAAAATGGTAAATAACATATAAGGTTCTTCCTTATTAAAAAGAACCTTCTAAAAGAACTTTTGGGCAACAAATTACACGCTGACATATAAGAGTGGCAAACAATGGCAACTATCAAATGATTCCTACTAAATTGGAAGAAAAAAAAACATGGATCTATAGCAATTTAAGCAAATTCATAAGGCTTACAAACTAAGTGATGTATAAAAAATCTGATTTTATAGCCAACGCAGAAAGGGGGATAGGACGGTTCAGGAAATGAGAAAGCTATAGGAAAAGTATAACGAGCATTATTTCAGTTTTTACGGCAGTACCTTGAAGAACACTTTTCGGAGAAAAGCCTACACCCTGGAATATACTATTACCAACAGTGGCTTTGGTTCCGCTCTTGCTGCTTCTGATGATGATATTATTGTCACTAACAGAGAGTTTTTCTGCACCTCTCTCACTAGTAATTGGGGATATTTTGTTCCTTTTGCAATTATTTTTGTTGTTGTTCGTTGAGGTGATGATGGTTCTGCTAGAGGCCGCAGAAATGTTGTTTCTATTGTTGCATACATTGTTGCTATCCACAGTAGCAATCTCATGGCTGGTGCTGTTATTACAGGAAGATGTGTTAATGTATTGAGAACTTACAAGGTTTTTCGAGTTTTCTGATTCTTTATTTGAATTTTTTGATAATGCTGTATCCAGCAAAGTAATTTCAGAAGGTTCCACAGGCTTTCTTGAACGCCGACGACCTCTATGCATGTGCTGCTCACAGTACTTCTGATTGGGGATCACATTCTTACTGCACCGCCATTTCTTCCCATCCGTTCTTCTACACCTCCCTGGCTCAGGATCAATCATGTTCCGATAATGAGGACTAACTCCCAGAACTGAAACAATAAAAGCAAAATAAACATTCGCATTCGTCATGTAAATTCAGGTTACTTAAACCAAATTGTTTTATGTAAAGAAAAAACTTTCTTTAAACGTCCATCAGACGAAGTCTAAACATTGACAGAATTAATTTTATAATTACGTTAAAATTCATAGTGGCAAAGTAGTATAATCCTTAAAGAACCTAAAATTAAGAGTTCAGGTAAGTAAAAATTTGTCAAGCGTACAACGGGAGGCATTTAACAATTAATACAAAAGTCTCACATTCTATGCCTAAAAAGAACTTTTCTTTCAATAACTGAAGATCAAACCATCTTTGAAGCGAAGAAACACACTGATATGAGAAAAAGGGGGAAAAATTATTAACCTCAATTTTATGACCAATAATCTTTGAACTCCCTAGTAAAAAACAGAATACCTAAATACGCATGAAATTTTCTGGGATTAATTCATGCAGGAAAAAGCAAACAGAAATTTCTTAATTGAAAAAAAAAAAAAAACAAAGAAAGAAAGAAAACAAAAACCCACCTCAAATTTCATGCCAAAAAAAGGAAAAAAAAAAAACCTAGTTTTAGGCAGTAGAAAAGTTAAAAGGAAGAAAGCTTACAGCACGGGTACCGTTCATAGATACCGCCATGAACAGAGCCAACGCTTTTCCAAATGGGCATAATAAGGTTAACAGGAACAGGGATTCCACCCGCTATGTACTTGAAGATAAGGGCTTGTAACTGCAGCTCATGAAACTGAGCCGTCGTAAACACACACTTCCCCTGCTTCATAACGGGTTTCCCTGACGTGGTTCCATTAATCCCCAGGCCCAACTTGATCGACGGTGAACCTTCGTTCTTCTCCTCCGTCCCTTCCATCGTCACCATCTCTCCCGTCTCCTCCGGCCTCCCCTTGGTTCCACTCCCACCACCACCTAAAGTTCAGAACTTGCTCAAAATTAATAGGCCAGCCACAATACAAACAATTCTCAAATTTTAATACTCATACAATATATATATATATACGTAGAGAAGACAATACCTGAATCTGGCACAGTTGGGGTTTGAAGCCTTGGGACCTCCATTGACGACATACCGAAGACAATCCCGAAGACTTTGTAAAAACTTAAAAGTGAACCATAGAAGAAGAGTTGCTTGAACTTAGACATGATATTGATCAACTTGCTTCGGTCGGACCAGTTTTATGAAGGGTGGGAGGGAGAGGAGACTCTGACATAAAGTGAGGTTAAAGCTGGTGTCAGGATTTTTGACAGTATTTCAGCCCTGCCTTTGGCACAGTCGCCGCAGGCAAAATTTCAGTTTTCCTTTAACATTGCTTTGCTACCCAAAAAAAAAAAAAAAAAGAAAAGTTGAAGTTTAACTGTCAAGATCGGCGCGTGAATGGACGGTCCAATGAGGTGGTGAAAGAGGGGTAATGTTGAAGGACGGTGACAAAGTGGTCGGTTGTCACGCGCATTGTCAGAGTGCTTGCCCTTGCCTGCCTAAACACTATCAAATGACAGCGAAGGACACGTCAATGATATCAGTTT
>JBBYHO010000018.1:10449297-10461843 GCA_038382025.1 Adansonia gregorii | reverse complement strand
TTTTTTCTTTTCTTTGCCTTTGGAACAAACGGATGTTCTTGAAGGGACTGCTTTGAGATATCAAGAGGATCTAAGTTGGACATGAAAATTTTCTGATGCTTTTCACTTTTGCCGAAGCCTGAAATGAATTTGATTCCACACTATGAAAGCCGTCTGAACAATGCGGGCGGACACATCATTTTATTAGTTCAATTTTTTTTAATGTGTTTGATAAATTTACATTAAATGCTATTTAATGAAAAATATATTAAACCAATATTATTTAAAAATCATTTATATTTGAACTAAATTTTTTATTACGAAATATAAGTTATCTAAACTACTATATTAATTTTTATCCATAATTATTTCGATTAATTGTGAAATGTTAGGCTAATAAATTCAAAATTGTGAAATAAATCATTTTTAAATGTTAAATAATATAATGATATTCTCTGCTTAATTTTAGCCATATATCAAACAGTTTTATAATGCAAATTCAATACTTAATTTTTCAAAACTTGAATTTTAGTTTATTAAATAACACCTTATTTTTTCATAAAATTCGATACAACCATATACTATTGGAAATTAAAAATATTTACTATTATTTAAGTTTAAAATTAAGACAAACCCACGATAATGATCATCGAATGGAAGTATATATGCGTGCAATGGAAATTAACATTTGAAAAATATCAACAATTATTGTGGCTTGTCGAAGTATATTTGATATTGTTGACACGTAGTAAAAAATGGTCTATGCGTGTCTATACTGAATAGGGTGGTTGAAGGCTCAAGCAGTCAAGCTCCGTCTAAGAACATTCAATGATGTCCTAACAACATCATAAAGAGAAGGGTAAAACAGAATGTTGCTTGGGGAAATTTATTTGGAACTTTTTCCAAGGTAGGCTGAAATGAGTCGACCTACTTATGAAAGATTTTTAACTGCGGTTAAAACCATCTTGCTGGAATTGGATCCATGAAAAAAGGAAAGTGAATAAATTGAAGTCGGGACTACCTATAATTTACCTATCAAAGTTCCAATATATAAACGGCTCCTGCAATCATCTTTTCTCAAACATCTGAACCAGAAGAACTGAACGTTGGATCAACTCACCAGTTCCATCTCTCAGGAAAAAAACCAAAAATCTTCGCTTGAATTTCATTCAATCCTATGAAGAAATGGAGTTGGCAGAAGAGTTCAGCTCTGTGATTTCAAATGATAAATTCCTTGATAATATTCAAAATGGCCTGAGATCTTTGCGCATCAACAAGATCGATATTATGGAATCCCACAATATCGAACCGTGCATCAACTTGAACCCTTTGCATCACCAGCATTTCCACGAATGCTTGCACCCTATCAAACATCGGATCCATGTTGAATGCAATCACCAAGCACCTCCCTATCGAGCCGACCTTACTCTTGTACGCTTCATCCTCCATCGGATTACAATATCTATGGTCACGGTCCGTTCCCTTAGGCAGTGCGAACTCCCACAGCAGATCAAGTACAGGCAATGGTATCAACTGATCAGTCGCATATTTTAACTCCGATGGCATTCTTTGTTTCCCACCAAACATTGGTTGGTTCAAAAATATGCCATTAATATTCAAAGGCTTTATATCATGATCCTGAGCTTTTAAAGCCGCATGAAACGCAATGTTACCACCGCTGCCACGCCCACCAAGGTAACATCTTGTAAAATCTCCATAATCTCTCAGCCATGTTTCCCCTTCAGGGTCCAAAACCTGTTTCCTCACCCAGAGGATCGTGTCAATGGCATCTTCATACTGCGCTGGGAGCCTGTGCTCCGGGGCGAGGCGATGCTCGACTGCTACGACGATCGCAGGTATTTCGCTGGAAAGGACAGAACAAGGTTGATGAGTTGAGAGATTGGAAACGCTAAATAAGGCGAAGCCGCCACCGTGGAAGTAGAACAGGATGGGTAGTCGTACCACCCTGTTGTCGTTAGAGGGCAGTTTACTGGGGCAGAAAATGCGTGCCCAGACCTTTGTTACGTCGTTGACGGTGACATCTTTGGAAACAGTTGGGACACCTGGAATTACCACCGGGTTGGCCTCGGTGCTGGGGAATCTGCTGAGTCGAGTGAGCGTACCGTCAGGGTTGGGGGCTATACTGAGGTGCTGGTACGGGTCGAATTTCGACATGGTTATGGTGAGATTTGGGTGTGTAGATTCGGAGAAGATAGTTAAAGTGCGACACTTCTACGTGGCGTATGACCGATTCGAAAGGCTGCTGCTATTCTCGCGGTTGGAAATCTTAAATAATAGAATTACCGAAACGCCTAAATTATTGGTTCCGTGGAGCTGGTTTGGGGCCTTAAGACTGGTATTCTTTGGGGCCATCTTTGAGTTGTTGACTTTTTCCATGGTCTTTTCTTTTTTATATCAAGCTCTTAATTCGTTTTTCCTTGAACTTTTTTCCATTTGTTCATTTTGAGTGCAAAATTTGAGTTCATGGACTTTGGGCTTTTCTTTAAAGGATCGTGCTTGAGTTCTGCTGGGCTAATCAAGCGCTTTCTCCGATCAAATAGAAAATGATACAAAGCCCCGAGGGGAAAAAAAAAATGTGATAAGGGTGGTAAAAATGATAGCTTCACAATTAGATGAGGTAGGATCAGGATCCGAATTTTTTTAAGATCAAATTAGATTGAATTTTATTTAATAAATTTATATTTTAAAAAATTAAAATATTTTTTAAAAAATTTATATTAATATTTTTTATATTTTTATATTTAAATTTTAAAAAATATTTTTTATTATTAAATAATAATTTAAATCAAATTAAATTAATAAAACCCAAAGTTCCGCCGTTCAATAGATCTAATCACAGTGCACAAACATATCCTTTGTCTATGCAATAATTAACTGAATTTGGATAAAATTCCAATAATATATTTCATGTAACATTTAATTTAGTAAAAGGCTTATATCTAAAAAAAACTCGAACAACAATTTAAACATCAAGCGAGTTTTTATTTATTTATTTATTTTTTGCAATCAGTCAAGCTCTCAAATTTTTATTTTCATCAATTAAGCTCTTTTATGGTGAAAATCATAAGGAATAATTTTTTATATAATCACGATTTGTAACGACAGTAACGATTTTCATCAATAAAATAGCTTAATTGGTAAAAAAAATAAAAGTTTTGAGGGCTTGATTAATCGAAAAAATAGTGAAATTTACTTGATTTTTTAATTATTATTCAAGAGCTTTTTTTTTATATAAAACCTTACTAAAACAAAGATATTTAAAAATGGAATTTTAAACAAGATGTTAAAGTATTTGGTTAATAATTCCTTTTAAAATAAGATGCCATAATCTTGCAACTCTAATCAAATTTATTTTTCATTATATATAATATTAAAAATGAAGAACATAAGTAGTCAGGAATAAAGAAAAACCAAACACAAAGACAAGGGCCCGTACGACACCTTTTTAAGTTAAGAAATGGTGTGCGATCCTTAGTTATGAAAGCGGCTGTCAACTGCGCGACCAAAGTCCCAAACAATTAGAATTTACAAACCAGATTAGTTAGAGTTAGTCAGACACTCGGAGTGATCCGGTGAACATACATCGGCAAAAAAAAAAAAAACAAAAAACAAAAAACGGCACCATTCGACATCTTTTGATATAGTCTAAGGTCCTACGGTTGTCGAACGTAGATTGAACTGTAAGTCATTCCAGATTTTTTTATGTCATAGTCTTGCTAATATCTGACACACTGTGGTAAAAATGTAATTTGCATTTTAAAAATTTATGAGTAATTTTCTCATCAAAATGGCTTGTTATTTGATGAAATTAGTAGTATTTTAAGGATCGATATGTATTTATTTTTTATGAAATTTGAATAGATTTATATTATTTTTATTTTATTTTTGTATATGTAACGTGTGACGTTGAATTCAAATAAACATATTATAAATAATAAAAATTAATACATCCTCATAATGTAGATGAGTTTTTTTTTAATATAAAGAAATAAATTATTTAGGTAATTTTTATTTTATAAGTGGATAGTTTTTTCTTAACTTTTTAAAAAATAAAAACACTAAAAGATATAAATATCCTTTTTTAGTTGTTATTTCATTTTTTATTTTTTTGCTTATTTTTTAATTAAATTAATTTTATTTGACTTATGACATTAAATATAACATTAAAGTCAGTTGAGTGATGTTTAATAATAACTAGTTATAAATCTGGGTCCATATGGTTCCACTAAATTTATACTTGAATAATGTTAATAAATTTCTTTTTTTTTTTTCAATTACATCTTGAGTATTTTTTATTAATATTTATAATTAAAATTAAATTAAAATATTTTTATTATTTTAAATATACCAATCAAAATGACTCATTCAAATTATAAAAATTTTTATTTAAATTTAATCTAATATAAATCAATCTAGGTCGTAAAAGCTACATGCTCCATCAATGGGTTTAACCGTGAGTTCGTGTTTGGTTAACACGGTTCCGGCGTGAATGGGTCATTTTGAGTCGCACCGTCGCTCCAACTATCAACGAAGTGGAAGAGATATGATCCGGCCACAGCACATTTGTTGATCATTTTAAAAGTTCATTTAACTTTTGTTCTCAAGCAGGCAGGCAAGCGTCATATGCAGAAACGACAAATGCATTAAAACAGTTGAAGGTGTGGGGCAGTCCCTGTCTACTCAACGTGTGGTCATATATCTGCTAAAGAAAAAAACATGTAACATGTGGGTACGATAACTTTAAATTAAAAAAACACTAGAAGGTGCATTAAACTTCCTCCTGGATAAACAATAAATTTTTCTACTTGGTCGTAACTTTTTTCTTTTATCCTGCGGATTAGAAGTACAGTTTACCAAGATCATGTCAGAAAAAATAATAAGCTGGCTTCGGTATCGTGACTGCGGTTGCTGGTTCAATTTCTCACCGAATTTGGCTTAAAATAAAAGATTCTTCCCACCAACCTTTCGAATAGGGAACAATCCCCGCTTGCCACTCTCTATTTACAAAGCCCAATGTACACACACATACGCACCAGTGACAAGCACTAACGAAGAAATGGCAGCCGAAAGCCGATCTCACCCTTCCGAAAACGACTTGCCCTATGTCCTGATCTTAAAACCCCCACCATCCTTCGTCCTCTTCGGAGACCATTTCTTCGACTCACCGAAATTCCAGTTCTTGAAAGCGTACGAATCTCAACTCCCTCTTCCCCGGTTCTTGCTTGCCCATGCTCGGTCCGTACGAGCCATTCTCTCATCTGGTGGTGCTCCTGCCACCGCTGATACTATCCGCGTTTTGCCCCACCTGCGTTTGGTCGTTACCACGAGCCAGGGCCTTAACCACATCGACCTCTCCGAGTGCCGACGCCGTGGCATCGCTGTGGCTAGCGCCGGAACTATTTTCTCCACTGATTGTGCGGATACCGCGGTCGTATTGTTGATCGGCGTTTTGAGGAAGATTTCGGCTGCTCACGGCTATGTCAAGCAAGGGCTCTGGTCTTCCCAAGGAGACTATCCTCTTGGCTATAAGGTCGTAATCCTATCCTTTCTTTCCCAGTTCACCGTTTTATTTTTAAAGGGGCAAAAAATGCAAACTCTCAGGAAAAAAGAAAACTACAACTCTAAAAAACTTGCCCTTATAATCCCAAATTTAAATTATAAATGTAAAGTACTATGTGAATGTTATGTGTTGTTTATAATTTGGTAATTGACGAATTTCAGCTTGGAGGTAAGCGAGTTGGAATTGTTGGATTAGGGAGTATTGGAACAGAGGTTGCTAGAAGACTGGAGGCATTTGGCTGTTCTATTTCATACAATTCAAGAAACAAGAAACCTTTAGTACCCTACACTTTTTATTCCAATGTTGTTGAACTAGCGGCTAATTGCGATGCCCTTATAATTTGCTGTGCATTAACCAATGAAACGCACCACCTGATTAACAAGGAAGTGCTGTCGGCGTTGGGAAAGGATGGAGTCATTATTAACATAGCACGTGGATCCATCATTGATGAGAAGGAATTGGTGCGGTGTTTAGTTGAGGGTGAGATCCGAGGTGCTGGCTTGGATGTGTTTGAGCACGAGCCTGATGTTCCCGCTGAGCTCTTTGGATTGGATAATGTAGTTATGTCTCCTCATAGTGCTGTTTTTACGAGGGAATCTTTTGAGGATTTGCGTAAAGTTGTGGTCGGAAACTTGGAAGCTTTCTTCTCAAACGAACCCTTATTAACTCCTGTTGATTTGGTTGATCAACCACATTTCTCAGGTTAGTTACTGTGCCAATACGATTAGCTCAAATGGCCTGCTGCTAAGCTTAAAAAATAATTGATTTTTGAGATACTCGTAGTTTTTAGGCAATCTCGTATCTATGTCATCGTCATCCCCATTATTTCTCTCCCTCATCTTATTGAAACTGGTCATATATTAGGTGGGACACTCTATTTCTCTAATTCACATGCTCTTTTGGGTGGATGCAGGGCAAAAGGACTAAATAAAGCAGAGGAAACCAGGATTAATAGCTGGTCCATGGCTATTATCAGATTTTTTTTTTTTCTTTTGGGTAAGTTTGCTTTTATTACTCAAAGAAGCAGAAGTCTACAACCAACCTATGTGCAAATCGGTGGCTATCATCATGGAAAAAAAAAAAATCTATGTTTACTAGGTCATTTTGTCTGCTGTATATCTTCCGGTTGTAAGTTTGAAATTAGAAGTCTCGTATAATTGCTTGAAACCATTGTTAAAAAGTAGATATGCCCGGGTTTTTTTGGTGAAGAATAAAGAACATTATTTACCATTGCTTGCAAATATGTGCTCTTTCAAGCTGGCCCATTGTATTCAAGAACCAAGACAGGGCTTTAACCTCTTTGCTACGTCCAAAAAGCCTTATTCCTTGCATTAACTCTCGTACACATTGGTATGAAGGATGAGAGAAAGAGACTATTAAGAAATCAGAAATGTGTTCTCCAGCTTAGTCAATTTGAGTCTATCCGTATAATGCGTGAAGAAAGTACAGTAAAAATTATAATAATTGATCAGAATAGTTTGGAAATTAGACTCCAGTTAGGCCAAGATGCGAGGTTACAATGGTGGTGAATGGGATTTGCAGCGGTGGTGTCATCTTAGACACACTCTGTTGCTGCGGGTCACCAGGGCTGATTGTCAATGCTTGTGTCGGTCACAACCACAATGACCTGCAAGAGTGCCCAAGCCGTAGAATTTCAGTGGCCAACGCCGGAGACTTGTACTCTGAAGATGTCGCTGCTCTGGCTCTTGGCCTCCTTATTTATGTTCTGAGAAAAATCTCTGTAGCTGGTGTGTAATATTAGGCTGCATCTTTGGCACAGTAAAGGATAGTTTCCTCTTGCGTTCATGGTGATTTACTGTACTATTCCAACATTTGTGAACTTGTGACCAGAAACCCATCACATAATTTACGAGGAAGTTCAGCTAACGCTGGGTAAGGAAGGAGTGATTAACGTTGGGCTCGGCGAGATTATATGTAGCAGGAAATGGTGGGGGTGTTGGATGCGAAGCGAGATTGGAGGTGCTGCCTTGGATTGGATGTGTTTGAAAAGGAGCCTGATGTTCCTAAACAGCTCTTTGCTTCGGACGATGTCGTGCTCTCGTTACATAGAGCTGCTCATTCGTAGGAAACTAAATACGATGGCTTTGCGTGAAGTTGTGGTCCAGAACTTTGAAGCTTTCTTCTCAACTAAACCTTTACTAACCCCGGTAATAATGAATGACCGATTTCAATTCTAATTTATGCTTCTCTTCATTTCAGAAATCTCGGTAGGCTAATACAAGTAACATCAAATGTTTTAGCATCAGATACCCCCCTTCTAGATTTTGTCTTTTGTTTTATAAAAAGGACAGCTAACAAGTCTTCAGGCTGAGAGGCTTTGAGCTTCACAGTTGGTATTTCTAATGAGTTTCTCTCGACCTGATCTGAAACTAGTCCGACCGCGACTTCCCAATCATGGACCACAAGCCCCACAACGCTGTGCGTAGTGTTTCAACATCCGCCAAGCATATTGAACTTGGTAGTGTAGCTATTTAACTTCCCACATAACTTGGAATCAATGGTCCTGCTTCTCCGTGGGTTTCTCCTCTCTTCCTACAACGTCACAAATAAAGGAAAACAACCAAACAAACAGAGTTGGAATCAATGGACCGGACCCAATAATTAAATTAATTAATATTCGAAGAAAGAAATTTGTCATTACTTCCCTTTTTCATTGAGATTCTTCTGCTCCCTCACATCCCCCATTGCAGCATTCTTTCTTGCTTCAGTTTCGCACTCCAAACCATCAATGTAATCTCATCAAGAACGAAGCAATGGCAGATCCCAAGATCTCCCTCAGGTCTTAGTCATCAAACCACCACCAATTCTGTCACTTTTGAGGACAAATTCATCTCAAGCAAATTCCAACTCTTAAAAGCATGGGAATCAACTCTCCCTCTAGATCAATTCTTGACCACCTATGCAAGCACGGTTAGGGCCGTCCTCTGCTCTGCTGCTTCCCCTATCACCCCTCACATCATCCGGCTGCTGATACTGCTTTGGGTTTTACCTCTGTGGTTTCAAATATCTGTTAGATTCTTGGGAAAATTCTTTTGCAGCAACGTAGATTCTGACATTTTAACAATTTTAACAGGGGGAAGGATGATTGAACATTTTGGTCCGTCCAATAAAAAAAAGGATTAGAAGGAAGATAGTAATACTTAATTTTAAGGGAATTGATGACAGTTTTGTTTCTAAGCCGTCGATGTAAGCCGATGGATTATTGCCAAACCGTGATTGGAGAATAATTCTGCTAAAATCTTTTTTATCGATATTTCAATTCTACATTCAGGATAAATTTCTAGATTTTTTTGGTTTTCGTTTGATGAAAAACAATCTTTGACCAAATGTATTTTTGTGCATATTAGTTGGAAGGCAAGCGAGTTGGGATTGTAGGACTTGGAGGCATTGGCTCTGCAGTTGCTAAAAGGCTAGAGGCCTTTGGTTGCACTGTACTGTACAACTCAAGGAATCAAAAGCCTTCGGTTCCATACCCCTTCTACTCCAACGTTCATGAACTTGCAGCCGACAACGACGCCCTCAGCGTTTGCTGCGGATTAATCGCTGAAACTCGGCACATGATTAACAGAGAAGTAATGCTAGCACTAGGAAAGCAAGGAATCATCATCAATGTAGCACGCGGAGCCATTATCGATGAGAAGGAAATGGAGTGTTCGGCACATGGAGAGATTAGAGGATGAACCTGATGTTCCTAAACAGCTGTTTGAATTGGAAAATGTTGTGCTGTCACCACATCGAGTTGTTTGTACACCAGAAGGTTTAATGGTTGCCTGTGAACCTGTGGTTGCCAACTTGGAAGCTTTCTTTTCGGGTAAAACCATTACTTTCTCCTCTCAGGGATGAATGAATTGAATTAATCAATGTTTTCTTAGCAACATTTCAGCTTCGGCTTTCAATATCCTCGATTTGCTACTGGGTTCTTAGATTAAGTGTTAGTATCTGATTTTATAATCCAACGAAACAACCCTTGTTTGGAGCTTAAACTTAATCAAAGAGTTTATAGGTATACTACATTATTTATTAATATAAATTCATTTCTTAATAGGAATGTTAATTTTGTTATAACGAAAGTTTTCATTTATGGAGTACAAACTTATAAGCAGACAGTATGTATCAAATATAAATTCTATTTATACATATTGATTTTGATAAATTTATATTTTCATATCGGTTGATATAATGTATAAAATAACCGACAATGAAATATATAACATTACCATAACTTTCTTAGGTCAACTTTCAACTGCTTTGACTAAAAAATAGAATACTAATAATAATAATTTTTCTTAAATTTGATGAGGATGCTTTAATTCAAAGTCTTAATTATATTTTAAGTTGATTATTATTCAGCAAATACAACCCATGGTTTGCCTCACTATTATTATTTTAAAATAATAATCTCTGGTTAGCTTCAAATATGCTGCTACAAGCAATAACCAAAGTTTGGTCACTAGGACATGGATTTCTTGAAAGGCCCAATTAATTACTATAAGGCCTAGATCAGGTCCAATCGCTTAATCTAAAGGACCAATTTGTTTCTTTTCTCCGGCCGAGTATATAATATATGTATATATATTGAGGGCCAGGTGATCGTATATCGCATTATATGATCGAATGTAATTTGAATCTTCTACATACAAAAAATATTTAGATATATTATATTAATTTAAATGGTGTGGAGGCTTTTTCCAGCCGTTTATATACATGATAATTAATTTATATATTATATTATATTATATTAATTGTATTGTGTGAATTTGTAGATTTGACAATTCGATTGTGAATTGCAACTAAATTGAATTGAAATTAAGGGAAAATCCACCCATCTGCTTCAATTAATATGGTTTATTTGATTAATTAAAATAGCATTTACCAGCCTAATTATATTCACGTACTAATATATAATTACTTATCTTCATGCCTATTCTAAACCAACATACTTAATTCATAATTATAAACATCTACATAATCAATAAGTTCTACGGTTGTTTATTTATTTTCCCTCTTTTAGGATACTTTCATTATTTTCTATTGCTTGATTTTATTTTGGTTCACTAAATCCAAATCAATCTCTTTCAAATCCGAAAAGCTACAATATTAGCCATGTTGGATAAGAGGGTGAACAATACATGGAATTTGTTGTGGGTTATTTACAACAACAACATATCACCCGTAATAATTGCATTAAATTAGACCTATTAGTAGCCGAACAATCTGCTTTTATCTTTGTTGGATCAAATCTAGGTAAAAATTTTTGTGGTTCGAGTTGACTTCAGTTACTATTCAAGTAATAACAAATTATTTTGATTTAAAATTAATTATAAATATTAATATAATTTTTTAAATTTTTAAATATTATTTTACATAGTGATTCATGGTGTGGACAAAAAAAAATTTTGAGCTACAATTCGAATCATGAACGTATCTAACTACAATTAAAAAATTAAAATTTACAATTTAAAATTACGAGTACACCAAAATCAAAATATTATATGAAATTTATAATATAAATAACAAAATTTGATTGGATAATCATAATATTGTTAATAAAGACAAGCATTACACAGGCGAAAATGCACATTGCTGCTTGCATGCCTGTATCATTACATCAAAGATTATGGTAGGCAGATTAAAAGTAAAACTACAATGCCACAATGTTTTCTTGACCTGGAAAAAAGAAGAAGAAAAAAAAACAACAAAAAAAAAATGATAGTACAACTTTTCTCTTCCTGCGGGAATGAAACATATGAGCCAAAAGTATAGATCTCAGCACGTGAAAAGGAGGGCATTTGAATGTTGACAGTCAGTTTAGCTTTCAGGATCAGCATCAAATCGATGTCTAATCGAGCAAGCACCTGAAGGAAAGGGCCAAGAGCAAGGGGCGAAGCTCCTAGGCTGAAATATAGTAATAAGGTTACATATATTTTGTTGCCATTTGCCCAGAAAGATCGAGATTGGATTTCATACCAACAACTTTTTGCTATGAGGTCCTTTCCATAAATAGAATTCCTCTTGTATTCTTTATTTGTCTATCTTCTCTCGTCTACAATGTACTATCTATCTATATATCTATCATCACCACAATTTTCATATCAACAATCAAACACAAGATTGACGTGACATTTATATATATATATATATATATATATATTTATATGTGTATATCTTTTGGTGCCATACATGCATCCTTATTAATTTTGGAGATAACATGATTACATAAGATATAAAAAAATAATATGAAAGGTTAAATTTATATAAATATGTGAGATTTTAAATTTGATTATAATATAAAAATATAAAAATATAAAATAAATACAAAAATGGTCAAATTTACTTGTAAGCATGAATAGCAAGGTAATAATCAAAATTCATTTTGTTTCTGTTATCATGCTGTAGGGCATGTCTCATGTTGGAAAGCATATAAACAAATGATTTCAAAGTACTAAAAATCTTTAGTGAGAATCTTATCAAAAGTGGGATCATGGTGAAGATCGTTCAAATATATATATATTTATATATATATATATATATATATTTGTATCTCACTTGTATATAGTAACAAAATAGTATTAATTATAGTTTGTATACTATATATATATTTGTTAAAGAATCTATTGATATGGCCTAGCTAGTAAAATCGACATAACAATCATATTGACAATTTTGGATTGCAAAATCATGTTACACGTAACTAAATCTGATCATAACCCCTGTCTTTATATTGTCAACATCTTCGAAAAGGTTACATTTTAGTGCAAGAAATTAAAGAAGAAAATTATCACAAATTCACTATATTTGATGCCGTTTACATGCCTCGATTAAATTTTAGTGCAAGGAACAAAACAATGTGAGGTCGTTTTTCATGCTCAATCGAAACTATGATGATCATCATATCATACCTAACGTTTTTGGCCCTTAATAGGGTTATGACTATCTAGATTATACTGTCTCATATATATATATAT